>BGPR01003260.1:113819-143362 GCA_013235015.1 Araneus ventricosus | reverse complement strand
AATGTACTTCGTTCCGTTACGTATTGCATACTGGATATCCAATAATATATCCAAAATTAAACTGGGCTTAATCGAAGTGAATGTCTAGAGAAGATAAACTGTCGGAAAAATTTTATATTTTTAACCCAGGCCTACCCTGCTGAAACATTGCTTGCAGAACAATCAGCCTGGTGAACGGAGTTATAATGGTTTAATTTAAAGCAATACACAGGAAGGAGAACACCTTTATTAAAGATGCACATCGAGAATCCAACGCTGTCTCCAATCCTGGATCCAGCGGTGTACACCGCTTAATCCTCATCATCAAAAGATGACAATTCGATAATTTTATGCCTCTTATGAATAGTTTTAATCGATCAGTTATTATCTAAAATAACTCGATTGCAAAAATCTAAATAATCCCTACACTTAAAGTTGAAAGTATGAAATTTTAAAAATAAAGACCTGGCAATTACGTGTAAAGGATGAATATCCTAAGTAGGGGCTGTTCTATAAGATTTGACAAACTTTAAAAGTAAAACTATTTGAATAGAATGCAGTTTATTAATTTGTAGTTTTGCTGATGCTCCACCCCAAACACCGGCGCCACACGTATTAAATCAAAATTTAATAATGAAGTTATGAAAAAATTAAAATAGTGCAATGTGATTGCGAATACGTAAGTGTACGACGAATCTCTAGTACATCAGGATGTGAGTGAAGAAACAAATACAAGGCATCTTTACAAAAATGAAACAAGCGTTTAAAGACTCCTCATGTGCCAACAATTGCATCGGACCCGTTACAGAAGTCAATAGTCAAGAAGCAATGAAAGAAAGTTCCAAGTGGAACACAAGGAAGTAGCTTTCAAGTCTCACACGCAAGTCACATAGAAATATAAAAAATACAATAACTGATAGTATGCACATAAACACAATACAGAAACAGAAAAATGTAAAGTTTAATCCGAAGAAGTATATGCAAAACTGTTCTTCCATAAATAGCACACATGAAAACATACAAAATTTGTACAAAAATGAAACAAGTAATACATAAAAAATTTTAAAGTCAATTCCTACTTACGTGATTCGAGATTTAATGAAAAACGTGATGCGCATGCGCAAAGATATGGCTGAAATATGGGGGTGCTTCGATGATCCCATGGGCCATCCAAATACTCAAGAACCAAGTCTGTAATGTTAATAGTTTTCGAGATATAATGAAAAACGTACAATGCAAACTATGAAATGACAGACACACAAGAAAGCGAATTAATATTGCATTGTCATCTAGTTCTGAGCTATGCTTAAAGTTTCAAGTCTCCAGCTCATCGGGAAGTTAGTTTAAAATCGATTGCAAAATTTGAACAAGATATATAAATATATATATACATAGGGAGAGTGTGAACTAATAGTAGGAATTGAAAAAAATTAACAAGTACAGTTTAAAATTAAAAAAAGAGATCAAGGCAAAAAATTAAAATCTTAAGTATTAAACGACCGTACGCAGAAATTAGAATTTGGGTAATTCGGGAAAATATGCCGCAATTCTGCAAATGGGAATTCGTTCTAAACAAGAATAAAGGAACTAGATGGCCATAATATATTCATCTTTTGTATAATAATAATGAGTAAACTTCTTTGGAAAAGGAATTTGAACCAGACGGTATTAAATGTTCAACACATTGAACGCTGACACTAAAGCAGCTGGTGAGGTCAGTAGTTGATGCAGTGAAATGCTTCAGATGGTATTTATAGCTTGCATACCTAGTTAGAAATTAGTTTTGCTTAAAATTGAGAAAAAATATTTATTTATCAAATGCCTAAAAATAGAGGGAAAGAGTTCTTTAGTAGTTGGGGCATTTTGGGACATCAGACATAAAGCATTCTGATCATAAATACAGTTTTTCATTAAAAACACTTTTTAAAACGGATATTGGAACGCACACAAGAATTAAGTAGATTAATTTGATAGTTTCTTTTGTAAACTAGTAAGTATATTCATTTTCATAAAAGCTATTTCATGATAACTAAGCAAGATAAATAACCAATTCCACGATGTTTAATGAAGTCAGTACATCTCAAGTTATTTTCTTGTATTTGGCTTGTCTGGTGTATTCGGTAACTTCGGTTACACAAAAATATCCCTTCAGAAGAATTTCGTTAAAAAAAATTATATTTATCTTCATTATCTTTAAATTATCGTTCTAACAAACTTGCATACCTAATTATTTACAACACGGGTTGAAATTTCATTATGTATATTACTCTATTTTGTTGATTCAATTTTAGAACATTAGTTGGAAATGAATAGTTTACGATTAGAAAAATGATAAATTTTCTTCTGAATAAAACAACATACAAGCAGGAATTAATTATTGACTGCAAAGGTTTATGAAAATTTAAATTGTTATGAACATTTAAGCTAATAAAAATTGAAAATCTGAAACTTGTTTCCAAACTATTAAAAGTGGTAAGAAATTCACTTAAAGAATGATTCATCATCGTCATGAAGAAGAGTTTCAAATGATATCAAACTAAATAAATGTGTCTAAAATTGCATTAAAATGAGCGGAATAATTAAATTTATTTATATAAAATATCTCTAAATATAAAGTGAGATTCTGAAAATACTTTTTAATAAAACTGGAATTAAAATAATTTCCAAATTTCACTTTTAGCTCTATCGTAAGGAAAATAATGAAAATAATCAAAGTTTTTGTGACTGAAAGGAATCTAAAAAAAATTGCAAGAATACAAATATATATTATGAATTTTAGCAAGTGTTCAACAGCTGTGAACAAAATTCAGATGAAAAAAAACTTTTTCAAAAGAGTACTTCAAAATTAAAGCACTATAAGTATCTGCTTCTCCACGGCAATCTAAAATTATTTTAAAAGCCTTAAAGCTTTTACGTAAAACAAGTTTTTTCGTCAGAGCTTTTTGAAAGTGATGTAGAAATTTCGAAATTTATTATGAATGATATCAGATTTCATTTTAATATAATTCTCGTCATATATCAATATCACTTTATTTTGCCTAAATGCAATGAATAATCTGTTGGCAATATCTTTTTTATCTTGTTAAAGGGCAAAAAATATTCTGTCAACAATACTAAGTCATGCATCAAGATTCAGAGCATGGAAACTTCTTTAATAAACAGTATTTCATTGTTTATTTCCTGAAGCTTCTTTCCCTGAAATTGATATTTTGCTTCTGTCGCATAAAAAATTCCTTGGGCCGTTTCAAAATTTGGCCGATCTTCCATTACAAATTTAAATCACTTTATATTTTTATTTTGTCTCATGCAATCAAGTCTGCTATAAAAGGTCCGAGTTTATTTCCATCTCCAGACTGAATCTGCTGTCATAGAAAGTCCTCATTTCAATACTCACCAATCATACAAAAGTTTTCCTTTTCAACGGGAAAGAATATATTGCGAGCCAGAGAACGATTTCCTTCGGAGAGAAAAGATTTATCATCACACGAGAGATCTGACACTTTTCGGAATGATTTTATTCAATCTGTTACTGAGAATGGCGAAAAAAAAAAGATTTAAACTCTTTGGGAAAAGTGGGAAGCTTTATTGCTTTTGTTCTCTTTTCTTATATTTCCAAAGACGAAATTTCTTTTTAAAGAAAGGAACTGTGAAGATATGAGCAACGTTGCTTTGCATACTAAAATAAGAATTTTTGAATTTCGTAATATTAAATCATTTTTAAGCTTCTGATTTCTATTTAATTCTCATAAATTCTAAGGATTATTACAAATTTTAAGTACACAAGACAGTCACAATTTTTCTTTCATGGAATGTGAAAAAATGTTGAGTAATTCTTTAAAAGCACACAGGTAATTTATATTCAAAGTTGAAGTTTAAAATTTTAATATTTACTCTTTGTTATTAAATAGTAAGAAATGTCGATATCTCTCATGCCTAATGGATTTTAAGACTTTTCTTAGTTTCAACACAGATTATAATTTTTATCATTCAAGGTTACTGTCACAAAGTTTTCTAAAATGTATAACTTACGTTAAAATCAGTTTCATAATAAAAATATGTGATGAAGCCATATAATACCGTAGATTATCGGTTAACGATGGTAATTCTATCACAAATCATGTTCCCTGTGTGAATTATTTGTTACCAATTATTGATGAGCAATGGACTTTTAAGGCAATTTGATTTATTCATTCTAGAGACAAATTAAATTTATCTGGGATGAATTAAACAGTTTAAAATTTCTTTATTATGTTTATTTGTACCAAATTAGAATTTAACATGTGTGCTGCTATGTCTTTGTGATGAGCTGAGTTGTTGGTTCCCGTGATATTCTCAAGTACCAAATTATTTTTTAGTTAAGAAAAGCAATTTTGGCAGGGCGTGCTTTTGAACCTGCGACCTTTGGGTCCAGAGACTCGAAACTTAACCACTATACAGAAGGAGTTCTCATTGTCCGGAAGGGGATACTGACATATATACATCACAGAATAAGATGGCGAAGCACGGTGCACTACAGGAGCAATCCCCAGCTTGTTTGAAATTATCTGAATATCAAGGAAGCGATAATTGCACTACCGTGTGCTACGTGCAGATTGCTGCCCCCATTGTTTGTGCGCAGGCACGTGCAGACTTTGTGCTATGAAATGCGTCATAGACTTTGAAATGGGAGAGCTGCTTTTCTGTAGGAGTTGTGTTGCTGCCATCTGTTGGATGTAGCAGAAGATGGAAATTGATGTGATTTTTGGTGCTGCCATCTATTAGTGGGACAGAAAGTAATTGTTGCGTGTTCTGCGTCCGTTAGTCACCACTTTGGCAGACTTGTGCTTTTGAACCGGAGACCTTTGGGTCCCGAGTCGAGCATCTTAACCACTAGACAAAAGGAATTCCCATTGTCCGGAGGTGGATTCTGACTTATATACATCACAGAATAAGATGGCGCAGCACAGTGCACTACACACTCACAAAAATTGTGAAAACAAATAGGAGTTATGTAGTGAACTAACAGTTTGTAATGCAACTGCCAGTATTTCGTTCCAGTTCCTATACTCTCGTCGGTCAGCTTCCCCTAATTTGTTAAGGATATACAAGCCAACAGAGTTGCATTTATTGCTCAAACAACAAACAGTTGCACCATGAGACGATCTCCACAATCTGGAGGAAAGAAAAAATACTACATGCAGAGCACAATGGAAAAATAAACGATAACAAAAATGTAAAAAAAGTTAACAGAAAAACAACAACCAATAAAAAATACGAAACAAAGGAAAGAGAAACAGATTAACGACAACCGCTGGAAAGGAAAGGTATGAAAAAATAGAGAAAACAAAAGAAAGAAAAAACTTCCATCAAGCGTTCGCATGGAATCGAATATAAAAGTTCGCATTCTTCAGTGAACTTTTATACAGATTTTCATTTCCATTTTTGTTCCGAATTCCATTTTTATCTCATCGCCTGGCGAACCCACTGCTGCTTCTCAGAAGGTACATATTCAAAAATTTCACGCATATCATCTTGTCTTGTGCCTGTTATAGAAACATGTATCTCTGTACCGTTGTGAACTCTTTCACGAAAATGTTCGTTATCTCTTTATTCACAGTCTGAACTGTTTGTTACCCTATCGCACTCCTATTAAAGCAAACTAGCCACCTTCGGTGACAAGTTGTACGTCCGTAATATTAAAAGACTGTGGCTTGCAGATTGGCGAAATAAATTGGCAGTTGGCTGAGAGACTGCCAAAGTTTTATTTGGCGATATATTTTAGGACTCTAGTGGAAGGCGACAATTGATGACATATCTAGAGGTCATATGATTTCATATGAAATAAAAATTGTCGAAATCGGTCTAGTGGTTAGGGATGGGGGACTGTCTGAAGTTTTCCACATGGATAATGTACAGTGGAGAAGTGTTTTTTTCTTCGATTTCTCTCGAAAATTGAAGGTGGTGGGAGACAGACGTTCCTAGATGACGTATCTAGACGTCATAAGCTTCCAAATGAATTAAAAATTAACGAAATCGGTCCAGTGGTTGGGGCTGGGATTCTGACCGTCTGGCTTGTATATATGAGTGTTTACATTATCTCATATAATTTTACCACGAAGAAAACGAAGATAAACACAAATTCAGCATAAATTTAGAATATTTATAAATATTTAAGGTATTTATCAACAACTGATAGCCAAATACTTCAATAATTTTCTAGTGATAGTTTTTAAGGGATTGATTAAAGCTTAGTGGAACGAATTGTCTATCTTTGTAGATTAATGATTGAATTACAATGCCAGATACTTTTTTTTCGTCTCTATATACCACAACACGTATATAATACAAAATAATAGCTTCTAGAAGCTTTCTTGTATGAAAGTCAAGCTTCTTACAGATAAATTATCATATGTTTTTACTTTCTCGTATACGAAGTATACAAAGAGAAAGTATTGTAATCGTTAAAAAATTCGAACTCGAGATATTGACGAATCTCCACATTTTAGACTTCCCTGAGTCCGAAAAACACAGTTTTGGAATTATGTCTGTCCGTTTGTCTGTCTCTGTGTGTGTGTGTGTGTTTGTCTGTCTGTGTGTCTGTCTGTCGGTCTGTGAACACGATAACTCGAAAACTATTAGAGCTACGGGGATGAAATTTAATATGCGGTCTTTAAGAATAATTTGTAGGTTTCTATCAAATTTTGGACAAAATCCGCCAACGGGAAGTCTGTCTGTCTGTATGTCCGAAGTCATGTGAACACTATAACTCAAACACTTGAATGGCTAGATGGATAAAATTTGGTACACAGTTTTATCGTCATGAGTGTAAATCCGTATCAAAGTTTGGGCGAAATCCGTCAAACGGTTGACTGTCTGTCGGTCTGTATAATCGCATCTCCAACGAGTCCGCTATCTCCACGCGCATGCGTATTGAACGCAATCTTCTGTGCACGATATTTATTGACTCCTGCTTGACGCTTTTGTTTTCATCCGATTCTCCATGCGCATGCGTTCTTCTTGGTAGCAATCTGTGCACGCGGAAGGATTGTCCTTGAGCCAAGAAAGAGTAGAAATCGGTATTCATTTAATCGGAACGCATATCTTCGAATTTGATTTTTTACCTAAATATTTTCTGATAGTCATTGGATCCTGGGTTACAATAGGTTCGAATTTTTTTATCCACGCTGGAGGGAGGGGAAACAGCACCTTTTTCGAGAAGTATACGAGAAAGTTTAGGGGAGACGAATCCCGCTGGTTTGAATCCAGATGGTAAAGCATGGTCTTTGAAAAAGTAGGATAGAATGGATTCCTTATTTGTGTACTTCAGTTTTATCGGATAGATTTTCTTTGTCTTTTTACTTCCTTTGAATGTTTTTTTTTCTTCCTTATTTGCGCGCTACTGAAACATTGCATTAATCTGTAATATATTTTTAATTTTTCTTAAATTTATTAATTACTTTTTACTTTATTCCATTTGATTCTCTATTTATAAAACAAACATACTCAATTTCCTTCTTGTTTCATCGATGCGCAACGCCATCCTTCCACAAACTGAGTGCTTCCTCGAATCTTTTTGTGTCATTTGCACCAACCATAAGTCCCAAAACGAATAAATTTTTGCTGATGCATTGAAAAAACCACTATTCTGCTGGCACTCAGCCAGTTTGGAGAAGATCGTATAGTCACACTGGAATGACTCTTATGAAATGAAAAGACAGATTTATATAAACAATCTGATTAAGTTAAGCACTTACTTTAATGAAATTTCAATATTTTAAAATCTTACGCATTCTCTATTTCCTCTTAAAGCATTAAAACTGTTCTTCTCTCTTATTAATATAGTACTAACTGAATTTAGACTACAGAATCTATTTCATATAGACCCAATCTGCTATAGCTACATCCATATTTCTTACTCAAGTCTAATTTTATCGAAAAAAATACACATTAGTAAACCGCCAAGTTTTGAATTACCGTTTTAAGTTATATTGTGAGGGAGACATGTCCTATATTGAGTCACAGAAACACTCTGACAATGTCCGCAACTCTTTAAATTTTATGAAATTTGTCTGCCTGCAACCGCAATTCTTATTTTTGAAAGGAAGATTTTTGTTATCTTTGACAGTTTCGCTTTTATAGAATATATCTCAATACAATGAAATATTTTTAAAAAACAAATGTTTACTATAAATATTCAAAATATGGGCTTTGAATGTTCATTTAAATTCTAGAGAAAAACAATGAATGTTCATTGCAATAAGTGTTTTCAAAGTGAAGGAATAAGAACTGAAACAATATGAACAACATTCTTCCATCAATTATCCGTTTAAAATCGCAAATTTAAGGTTAGGTGCTTCTAGTTTAGAGTAGTCAACTTTACAACCTGTTAGATTGGAGTTTAAATACACAGTTAAGGCTTTTCTTGATGCAGAAATTTGAAAATATTTTCAACAATAATCTTTAAACGAAACACAGAAAAGTAATTCGGATTCTTTTTATTTCTATTCTGTGAGGCCATTGGAAAGCTTATGAAGATCCCACTGTCTACGAGTCTCATTTTATTTTTATTTTAATCATTATAATTCTGCACTGACTGTTTAGACTGGCCTGTCTTTTTAAGACAATTTTCTACGAATTCTGGAAGCTCAGAATTTTATTTGTTGCAACGCGCAGATTTTCTTGGAAGATTTCATTGAGGTTATCTGTTAGCGAAAGACAAGACTTTAAGAAAATCACTGCGCCGGTCTTCCAGGAAAGAAAAGCTAATGATGATGCATAGACATTAATTTTGTGCTTTTCTCGAAAGATATGAAAAGTTATAAACTTCAAATATAATGACTTTTATCTATAATATCAATTTTTGTTTAAAGAAATGTTTTTGATTGACCGCATTGCAAGCTGCTGAACTGATAGATATTGAGAGCTAGTGAAAGTGCTGCTACTGATATTTATTAGCGATCTGATGTCTGCTTGTGTCACTAATTTATAAAAGTGCTGATTAGTTTCGTTGCCTGTGCAACGTTCTGTTTTGTGAAATATTTGTGGAATAAAGAGTCACTATTTTTTATTATTATGCTTGTTGGACTACATTTACGTTCAACAACCGGACGATTTTCGCTACAATATATATATTGTTCTTTAAATTTTTAGAAGAAATGAGGTAAGTAATAGTAAATCATGAAGTTATTTTATCTATAGTTTTTATAACTATAAAGCTATTTGCACCCTACGGAGCATTTAGAAATTCCTTCTTTAATATCTCGGCATATCAGTGCTCTGCAAGCTTAGGGCAGTAAAAGCATGAAATATAACAGTTAAATCAGAACAAACCTTTTTTGAAAAAATAAAAACAGAAGTCACAAAATACATCACTTTCAAATATCTCCACCATATGAAGGAAATAGAAGATGGTAACAAAACAGGTTTCGTAATCCTATAAATCTACCAATTTTCTCGACAAAAGATAGTTGCTCTGAAGTTTCGAGCTGATGGAGAATTTTCAGAACTCTTTTTATATGAAAACCTAGACTGCTTTTTTCACATCCTCTTCGAATTCTTCCAGAATAAAAAAAGTTCTTGAAGAGAGACCACAGAGGGCGAAAGATTTAGGCATTTATGCATTTTCCACCTTTAAGATGGAAGAAAGTAGATTTATTCCTGAGCCGAATAAAATATCGAGCTTTATTGAACAAGCCTTTTATCTCTGGCTGGGAATCTCCAATGTAACGTTTTTGAGGTATGGCAGTGTCATGTAATATAGTCCACAGAAGAGAAATGGGCCAATTTCAGAAAAGCCCACGGAGATACAAATTTATTCACGGGAAAACTACACAATTATAAAATAGAAGCAAGGTCTACGCAATTTGGTATGAGCACTTAGAAATAGTGTCCAGATACATATAACGGGTGTAATATTAGAATATATTCCAATTATTTGAAAAGGAAAATTTTGCAAAGGCTCGCTAAATTCTCACGCGTGCAAACTTTTCTTTTTACCGTCATCTCTATTCCTGTTGTTTTCAAGATGTTTTTTGATTATATATAAGTTTTAAGACAATTTGCTGCTTAAAAACAGTTTACTGTTGATTCGGATGGAAATGAGGAACTGAATCTGCCAAATATAGGCTGAACCGCCTATATTTAAAAGGATGCTGGTTTTAGGGGGTAATAGTTTTCTTACTGATAATTATTTATTTAGAAAATTCTTCTGTTTTTAAATATCTTTCTAAAAAATAGATCTTTAAATACTGGTAGAAATAATTATTAATTTAGCATTTTTTTTAATTATTTAATTTCTTCAAAACATAAACGAACGTTCGGAGTTTAGAGTATTTTTCGATGAAACAAATTCTTGTGAACTTCATCCATCTTTTGAAGTAAGGTAAACAAAATAATATAATTATTTCAGGTTAAAACTGCAGTTTACTCCCAAAAATATATTCCTGCGAATTTCGAAAAGATTTTTACTGTTTTGTATGGCTGAATTACCTGAAAATAAATTTTACACGAAAAAAGTAAGAATTCATTATCTTTGCTGAGGCCACATGGCGAAAAACAGAACTAGAATTCAAATTCCTGTACCATTTATTTCTTTAAGTGCTCTCATGTCAACCAGTTATTTATTTATACTAAAAACAATCAAAATAATTTGAATCAAATTAAGAGTTTGCCTGAAACAAAGGGCCCATTCATAATTTTGCTGACTCTTTTAATAGCTGATCGGATACGTGGTAAAAATTCGTTCTTATTTTACTTTGTATTTCTTACGAACGAAGGCATCAAACAGACGAGCGAAAGAAACACAGCACAAATTTCTTCCCTTGTGAATTTTCAGGAATGTCCTTCCTCTATAAACATATTGTTTTCTTCCCTTTACATCAAAAATGGATTAATTATACGTTCATATTTTTGTAAATTAACTAGATATTCTTCATGTGGTACAAAAAAAATCTATTCTCGATAGATCATGAGAAAAGTGGGGCATAATTAATAATAGAGTTTTGAGCGGTTCTGAGAAATACTTTTCATTCTTTCAGGTGCGTAATTATAATAATATTAATAATAATCCCTGTTAAAGGATTGCCACCGATAAAATACTGAATGAAACACAGAATGCGATTGACTCTATGAAAGCAGCATGGTTTTTTCTGAAATGAATTATTTATCTAGAAACGCAGACAATTCGATAAATAAGAGTAACTCTTCATGTGTGTATAGTTTGATTTCTTGAATTACGATTAGGATTTGTTTAGATTAAGTAAATTAGATATACTGTTGCAAAAGTCTTTCTGTGGGTGTATGGTGTAAACATTCCAACACGCAGGATAATGGAGAATGAAGGTTTGTTTACAAATATACAGGAAAACTAGTAGCACAGGTACAGGAAACAATAGTTCTTGCACAGATTAGTAATGTAAACAGTCAACAATTCACAGGTAATAACAGTTCAGCACTTTGATATTTAGCAACACAAACACTCAGCAAATAACTAGTAACGACAATAACTGCACTTTCAATAGCGCTCAGCTCACCAGTTTCCTAGCTCGCACTGCGAATAGAACTCCAAAGAAGTTCGCGCTCCAAGGACATCCCAGTCGATCAACACACACTCCGTCATGCAAGCGCTCTCCTTATGTAGTCTCCCGCGGTAGGCCGTGACGTCACATGGAATCTTCTAGTACATTCAAGCGTATCTTCTCTCCTAATGGAAATATCGATAAGATTCGAGCGCCTTTGAGATCCCATATTTCTTCGCCAAATTTGCCGCCAAGATGGTCGCCAAGTTTGGGGGACCAGACGTGGCTGCTTCTAGTCATCCCATCCTTATCCCTGTAAAACTCTCTTCCCAACCATAAGACTCACATTGCTGGGAGGCGACTTTGTCATGTTTATAACAATAAGTTCCTTTTTGCAGCCACTGGGGGCCTTTCCTGGAGCATTATTCGTAATTTTATGCTATGGTCGAATGATGAGGTCAGAACAGGGGCCAGTAGACCCTTCTCCAAATATCCATAACGCATCAAACAGAGGATGCTCGACCCCAGGCTTGCATCAGACCCGCACACATCACAGATCTTCCGTCGAATCGGGGCTGGAACCGGTGCCGAAATCGAGACTACTACGTGACCATTATGGACCTTAACAGCAAAAGGATTTACGCTAATAACAACATACATAGACCAAATTATAAAGAATATTTTGTTTAGTTTAGTTATCTTAACTTCCCATAGAGAAGCAACTCCAGGGAAGGTCCTCATGGTTTTGAACTTCTACCAGAAGACGAGGACAACACTTGAGCTGGTGCTTCCCTCTCAAACCTTCCGCACCACATCGGTGGGAGAATGTTTGACACACGGCAGATTTAATGTGCACCAGTCTCACAAACGCAGAGGCTCTTCAGTGGGATTCGAACCTGGAGCCCTCCGACTCCGCAACCCGACCACTAGGCCACCGCGCCACCAACTTACACTGGTGTGCAGAAATTAAGGATATTTTCATAAAATTCGAGAAATTTGCAATTAATACCACAAATAAGATTCGAAATCAGTTGTGGAGACTCGTGTAACATACAATCGAGTATCCTACACGTTTTACACTGGAGATACAGTCACGAGGGCATTAACCGGAAATTGATAAAGACGAGAAGAGATTTCGGCTCGCCCCGTTTCACATATAGCTGATAGTGATCAGAAAATGTTATCAATGCTATGTTTAATATGTTCATTGCTCACATGTAATTTCGGAAAAATAGTATGGGATATTCGGGAATATATGAAGGTTACTTGAAAAAAATCCCGAATTTTCCGGCATGTTTTTTGCTTATAATATGCTGAGTTTTCATTACAATTACACGAAACTTACATAACCCTCGGCAATACGTTACAGAAGTATTGTATTAAAGTGTGAAGTAAATACGTTAAATACTAGAGGAAATATGAGTATTTGTTCTAAATAATATTTTAATGCGGATGTGTGAGACGTGGCGCATTCTTTCTTTTGTAACTTCAAAGCCAGATATATAGAACAACTTGTATAAAAATTCCAGTTGAATTCCGTTAAAATTCAGAACGATGCCGGTATTTAAATGAGGTGAATTTAAATTTCTCTTTGAGAGAAGCTGAGTGATGACGGGATTTCACTTTCTAAACTTGAATCTGTGAACAGTAACATTGAATTTTAGGAATGTTGAATATGTTGAATACCCATTCATACTTATGAATTAAGTAGATTATTTAAACTGCCTTTCGTCGATACCCTTCCGAATATTGAAGTTTATAAAATATCGGTTTGTACGAGAACCCTCGCTACTTAGCTTCTCTCAAAGAGAGCGGTTTACAACCTTAACAAACAGCAGAAAACCAATTAACTGCAGATTTTCAAACGAAGAGATCTCGGATGAAAATATTTTAAATGATGGAACAGAAAAGTAAATGGGAAAATCAGAACTAAGAAACATTAGAAAACTGTATTATCTACATGCATAAAATTAGAATTTTTTGTCTTTAAAAGCTATACACTTCCATACCTACTGAAGAACTCGTAGAAGATGTTGCAAAAGTTGTGTTTAGGAAAGGAATAGTTACCCAAGGTTGAACTGGCTTTCCCAATCAACCAGAAGATGTGAAATTCCTGTGGCAAAAATCCAGAAATCTTTTGAGGAAGTCGCTTAAGCTTATAGAATCTTGTATTATTATCGTCACAAGGTGTCTTAATATATAAAATTGAGTCACATGTGTTCCAAATAATACATTTCCTTACATGCTCAAGATGCAATCAAAATTTGACAGACATTGTTGCGGAAGACATACAAAGATAAATCATTATTCCGAGATTGGCGGTGCTTCTAGAGCTAAAATTAGAAGTGAAATTCTCAATAAGCTTGGGGTGAAAATTTAATTTGATGTTTGGAATATGATTTCCTCGTTTTATTCAACTCATTATCAACTTCTATCTTTACTTTTCGTTTCGAAAGAGACGGACGATAGTCTTGAAGATAAGGAATATGAGAGCTATTAAAAAAATTGGGACGCGTATTGCTCAAGATAACTAGCAATTAATGACAGAAACAAATGTCACCCACCCGTCCTACATGGTTTGAAATAGCAGGTAATTTTAGGAACAGCTTGAAATAACGATAATACTGACTTCAAGGACGGTGTCTCAGATGGCTAGTGTATGGGTTTATTTACACATACTTTATACTTTTAGTCAGCTTATGAGGAATATATGTGCCAGTATCATCACAATTGTGCCATCTATATCAAATTTTGCACCAATCTGATTATTTATTAAATGTATTTTAAAGACTTTCCCCCACATTATCTTGACAGATTGGATCGGCGTTTATTTACCCCAATAGTATTCATAGTTGGCTAATTAGAAGTGTGTGTACCAAATTTCATGAAAATCGCCCAAGTCACCGAAATCATCAAGCGAGTCAATCGACCTATTTGTTACATGTATTTTGGTGTTTTTGTCCCACTTTAACCTGAGGGACTGAATTGCGGCTTATTTACACTTTCAGTACTTCAAGTTTGCTAACCTGTGTAACAAGTTTCATCTAAACTGAATTAGCCGTTGGGAAGTGATGCTGGAGCAAACATATATACGTAACTACGTAAGGATGTATGTAATATGTTTGTTTGTTGAGTTTTACGTAAAATAGACATATGCGTCGAGTTTTATGTAAGATAGATATAGCAATTTTTATGAGCTTTCATTAAAGAGTAAATCTTCCCATTTAACGACAGGTATAAATTGACTAAATGTTAATGAAAATATTATTTAAAAATTGATTAAATTAATTAATCAAACATTAATAAAAATTCTTAGTATTATATATAAAGGCGCATATGCAGCTATTTATAATATAACACAGATACAAATAATAGATATACTAAACAAAAATTAAAATTAAAAAAGAAAGAAAAGTGTAGATAAGAAACAGCAGATTTAAACATAAACGATGACAATACATCTTTAAGCGAACTAACGCAACTCTTGTCTAATTTGGAATCTTTATAGTGAGTGGTCTTTGATAAAGTTCACCATTCGATTTCTCATTCATTTCTTCCTTTTTGAACATTTTTTACTTTCTAAATTAATTTTTATGTGTTTTAAATATTATCGTTTTAAACTTGTGTTGATGCAATCACTTGAGGCTGTTGCGTTAGTACGCTTAAAGATGTATTGTCATCGTTTATGTTTAAATCTGCTGTGTTTCTTATCTACACTTTTCTTTCTTTTTTAATTTTAATTTTTGTTTAGTATTTCTATTATCTTCCCATTTATAACATTTTTTAGACACAAGTAATGAACTGTTCGCAGCTGAAGGAAAACAATTATTTGAAAAAAGGCAATGCGCATAATTTTAAAATTAAAAAATAGCATAAAATATTTAAAGATTTTTTTTCTTCAATTTTTAACGATATTCATTTACGTAACACAAGACATGCACATCCATTCGCAATAGAGTCAATTTTTCTTGCTCAACTAAAATCCAGTGTGATATGACAGACCACCAGGGAGACTTCCTTTAGGACAAATTAACGTCGAACTACTTCCTCATCGTAACGACCAATTAGTGACGAAGAGCTCCTATCCCAAAGAAATCATCTCAGAACCCTCCAACAAAAATATAACCACCAATTGTCTTTGTCACACACGTCCAGTCTCATTTTCACTGCACATTTGCCAGGGAACAGTCAGGGGAATATTCAGGGAGAAGGAACGTGATCTGGCAGTAAGTAAGCAGCTCAATGAGGAGCAGATGAGACAAAGAAAAAAACTCGTCTTATCCGAACAGTTTTGTTAATGAGAACGGGGGTTCCACTCTGTCGCTTGCAAGAATAAACATTCCGATAAGCATTTCTGTTTGCTGGTGGCATCAGTTAATACCGAACTCCGAACGAAGTTCAGTAAAATATTTAAGAGGATCATAGAAGCCAGCACCAATAAAGGAAATAATATCCGGAAACTTTGCTAGGAGCATAGTAAAATATACATAAATATGCAGTTTTAATAATACATTTTAAAATGGAGTACGACAGAATTTTAATTATTTTTCTGAAATGAATTGCGGTGTCATCTTGAAATAAAGTCATATTCTAATCAAGTATATTTACAAAAAAATGTCTTTTTTACCATTCTGAAAAAAAATAAACTTCTGCTGTGAAATAATGATAAAAAATAACTATCAGACTATAACTAACAGAATAATAATTAAACATTCAGATTTTATTGAAACCTTTTATATGCAAAAGAGAGTAAATAAAAGTAAGTTTAGCATCCTTAAATTCTATCGTAAACAGTGAAACGGGTTTATGTTGGTAAGGTGTGGAATTTGAAAAACGGATACAAGCAAATGTGTTTTTTTCCTTATTAGTTCACAACTCAAACTTTTTCCCAGAGTAATCTTTGCAGAGCTTTAAAATGGATTTATAATCTGACATGTAATTTTTAATCTAGAGAGCTATTCAGGTTACATATGCTAGAACTCAATTACTCTTGTTTAAAACGAAGAATAAATACAATTCCTTGTGTCAGAATAAATTCAGCCACACCGATCAAGTCATTGTCAAATCAATAGAATTTCGTGACGAAATAAACTAGACAATTTATTTTCTATCTCCTGACGAGCTGTCAGTTGTTTGCCCATAAGTTCATAAAAGTGCAAAACCAGTGGCAGAGAAGAAAAGAAAAACGCCAATTGAAGCCAGCGAAAAATGAAAACGTGAATTTAGAAAAATTGGGAAATAGAACTCGCAATAAAAAGAAAACATGAAAATGGTAGAAGATGTCTAATGTAAAACAAATGAATCAGGCTTTAAAATAAGAGATAAAGACTTCAACAGCTTGAATATAAATTGTAATAAAATAATTCAGAGCAACCAATGCCCTGAAATTTTACTTCTGAATCTAGAAACTAGACAACCTGAACTCTACAAACATCATTAAATGCTAAAATACAAATTGTTTATATTTGTGGTACCATTCTAAACTGAGAGCTCAGGAATATTTGATTTTCAGTTTTGAGAAAAATGAACGAAGATGGAAAGAAACAAACGACTATTTAAAAATTCAGCATACATACTCTCCGTATAATTTTAACATTTTCTTAGAACAGTGTAATTCATAAATGAACCAAATGGTTGAAAACCTGAAACAAATAATAATATTTAACTTCCACTTTTAATTGATCTAATAATCTTTTAGCACATGGCATCAAGAACATTAATTTTTTTATTTGTAACTGTTACGCATCCTGTTGCTTATTTTTATTTTTTTTCTCTTAATACTAATGTATTTTTGTGTTCGGCATGCTTTATTCTATTATTTTTATATTCCATTATTTTACTGTATTTCAATTCGAAATTAGTGCATATTGTATTCTGTGTTTCTCTGAATTTTTAATTTACTGTGTACTTGTCAACATAGGATTCTGCTCGCATCATCGCACTGACCGGGCGCATTCTTTTTACTCCGCTGTCATTGCCCGTTCTATATCTTTTTCACTTGAGCATTGTCTCTGTTTTGGAAACACATTTTCCCTTCACTGCAACAAGCAGTTTACCTCAATTCTTTCTTCCCAACGAATTGCAACCGCAGCCAACAAATTATGGCGGGTATTTCTAAGAAACTGTATATATCTTATATAATTGTGAATATAGAACTTTATGATATTCAAACAGTGTTCCATCATTCTTAAATTCAACAACACCAATGTTTTAAGCAATCTTCAGAACAATTACGCATTCCAGCACTAGCTTCTAGGATGGTTTCAAATTCGTGATTTTCCGCAGAATCCACGCACCACAACAGTAACAGTATCATATATTGCAGTCTTACTCTAACTTGCATTCATTTTGCAAATTCGCACATACACCAATTCAGTAACACGAAGTTTGCCGTGCCAATTTTCCTTCTTCAACCAAATATTCATTCAGTGCAAAATTCTTACCAGGTGTCAGATTTGCATTATATATATATTGGTTACTTCTTGTTTTCCCCAAAAAGATTTAAACGTAGTATGGCGCTAATAGGTAAATAACTAATGGGTATAACGATATCACACATTAACTCGCAGTTTCGCAGAGGGTTAGTAATTTCACTGTTCAGTTTCCAAGCAAAATAAAAGAGTGTAATTATTCCCTTGAAATTGCAAGTAATAGTGACAGAAACAAAATTTAAAGCCATACTATTTTTTTACCTTATTGCACGCCTGACAGTTTGATGGAGAACATAATATATAAAGTCCACGTATCCGTTCACCGGAAGCTCGAATTACACAAATAAAGTGGGATTTTACTCTGATAGGTTAATCCTTCCTCAGTATAAATATCCCATTTATTAAGGTGGATTTGCCCTTAATTAAAATTCGCCATCCTTCACCTGTGTAAAGAAATATCTCCTGTCTGTTAGGTTTCTAATTAAGCTTAAATATCAGAGGTCGGGACAAAGAAACAGTTTATCTTTACCTACAGAAACTGTGAACATGGAGGTGTTTTAATTTTCCAATACATAATACTTATTATAAACTTAAAGCAAGTATAAAGGCAGAAGAAAAGTAAGGAAAATTTCTGTATTGTAATACTATTAAAGTATGAATCTATCAACATAAAACTGGTTGAACTAATTCATATGTATAAATATTAACACATAATGAAAAATTTATTTATCTAACTGGTTTATTTAACCCTTCCGAACCAAACTTATTTAGGAGTAGTAAGACGATTTCAGAATGAATATGACCTTATAGGGTACATATTTAAAGCGATAGATATATAAACAGCAGATTAAAATTCTTTCTAAATTTTAAAAGGACACATTTGTGCTAACCTTAAGATTACGGTGGAAAGAGATCTGAAATTGCATCCCTTTAAAGGAAGAATTCGGCAAAGAAACAGAATAGAGCATTCTCCCTTTTCAAATCATTAAAAAACTACTTTATGTTCTCTGAGGAGTTGCTTATTCTTGTGTTTACTCATTAGTAGTAAATCTAGTCGTAACTCGAGGGATAATATATTAGCAGAGGGGAGCAAACGATCAAAGCAGTATTTAAAGATTCATTAAGAGTATCAGTAAATCATTAGGGTTTCCCTTGGGGAGAAACTTCTAACGATTTACCGGCACAGCAGTCATGGTAGCCTGCCCGCATAAAAATATTGTATCGGTGTAGCATCCGCATCAGAACCAGCGGGAGTGGTCTCTCCTAAACTTTGTTGTATAGCCCTTAACAAAGGTGTCATATCTTCACACCTTCGAGCGGATAAAATTTGCGAATTTTTTGTATGCACAGAACGCCTCTAATTTCCTTCAGCGAGCACCAAAGGCGAAAGGGCGTGGTTAAAATTTGGCAGTGAGCCAATACAGAACGTAGAATGGTAAAGAAACATACGTATCGGTCGAGCCTTTTCTTGCGTCGTAGAATGGTGAAGACAGCGAAAATGCAATTTAAACGCCTTTTTTTTAACCGATTGAAACGAAAATTAGATACAAATATGCAATTAATTTTAGAAGGCCGCATACCAAATTTCATTTATCTAAGTCTTTGCATTTAAGAGTTAAAGCGTTAACAAGCATGCGATTTTACAGACAGACAGACAGTCAACTCTTTGATGGATTTGGTCCAAAATGTGATACGGACCTACATTCCTGACGATAAAACTGTGCACCAAATGTTATATATCTCGCTATTTAAGTTTCTGAGCTATCGTCTTCACATTTACACGGACAGACAGACTTCCCTTTTACGGATATTTTCCAAAATGTGATAGAAATCTACAAATAATGTGTGAAGGTCACAAACCAAATTTGATCCCACTATGTCCAATAGTTTTCGAGTTATCGTGTTCACAGACAGACAGACATAATTCCAAAATTGTGTTTTTCGGACTCAGGGAGGTCTAACGTATAAATTCGTCAAAATCTCGAGTTCGAAATTTTCGACGATTACAATACTTTCTCTTTGTATACTTCGTATACGAGAAAGTAAAAATAATAATGAACTGAAAATGTTGAAAATAAATTCAAATGGAAATATTTTAAGTCCTCCTTTCAATTATAAATCTGTAATTCAACTAATATTACAACACATAAATCAAGAAAATGAACAATTAATGTAATACGGACACAACATTTTGAATTTACAGGGTGTCCAAAATATGACTGGCCCATTTGAAAATTAAATAAGAAAACAGAAGGGGAAACGGCAGAAAAGCATCGTTTGCTGAATTATATTTGAAACCAGCGGGAGTGGTCTCCCCTAAACTTTCTCGTATACTCCTAACACATGTCGGGGAAAAAATAAGCTAAAACCACTAACGCAGTGGAGATTTAAAAAAAAATAAGCGAAATTAAGTCACTTCCACGCAAACTCGTTTCGGATAAAAATTTCGAATCTGCTTTATTCCCAGAACGCAACAAGTTTCTCCAGCACACGTTGAAACGACAAAACAAACGGAAATAAAATAATCCGAGCAGGATCAGAATTCGCCAAAAGGAAGAAAAAGGAGCCAAAAGGGATGAAAAAGAGCCAAGCAGGAGCCGCTGAATATCATGCACAGAAGATTGCGTCCAGTATACATGCGCGTGGAGATAACGGATTTGTTTCAAAAGTAAAATTATACAGACTGACAGACAGTCAACCCGTTGACGGATTTGGCCCAAACTTACATTCATGACGATAAAATACCAAATTTTATCCATCTAGCTATTCAAGTTTTTGAGTTATACTGTTCACATGACTTCGGACATACAGACAGACAAACTTCCCGTAGACGGATTTTGTCCAAAATTTGATAGAAACCTACAAATTATGTTTAAAGACCACATACCAAATTTCATAACCGTAGCTCTAATAGTTTTCGAGTTATCGTGTTCACGGACAGACAGACATAATTCTAAAATCGTGTTTTTCGGACTCAGGGAGGTCTAAAATGTAGAGATTCGTCAAAATCTCGAGTTCGAATTTTTTGACGATTACAATACTTTCTCTTTGTATACTTCGCATACGAGAAAGTAAAAACAGTGAATTCTCACCTGGCAAGTTTTGAAGTTGAATACAAAAATTGGCTGCAGATGGCTCCGAATCCTCGAAAATTGTACTGCAAAATATCCACTAACTGCAGCAACAGCATTGCTAAATATTTAGGGAAACATAGTCCGCTACAGCATTACTTTGTCACTCTACTGTTAGCATGTGCTATTCAGAGATTGCAACATTATTGCTCAAAAATACGTACAGTTTATTCTTTGGGCAGCAAATATGTCTTGCGTTGGAGCTTTGCTGAAACAAGACGACCGAAAGAGGACACAATGGACTCTGTTTGGAAAATAACAGTAGGCTAGGGGCCTGAACGATGACCGTGGGGGTTAGGCTAGTCGACAACAGTCACACAGACGGATGGTCATATCGCTTAACCCTCTGAGTGGTTCGGTCTCCCCTGTAAAGAGATTCGAAAAGGGAGCGATTGAAGACCCTTTATCTCTTGTAAAAATGTGTCTTCCTCCCAACAGAAGATTCGCCGTGAAAACTAGCGCTACCTTCCTTGTATTGCAAGTCTGCTGCAAGTTCACCATGACAAATAGCGCCACCTTCTTTGCAATGCAAATTTGCAAAACAAGCTTGATGCAAAGATAACACAAAGAGATAATTATCTTTGTCTCTTTTTTAAGAAAAAACATCCGATTTTTATTAGCATCTCCTAGACCGTCCTTCTTTTTATTAATTCAATAAATCAATGATAATTTGTGAAAAAAACTAACTTTTTTATAAAAAAAATTTTGAAACATTTTACATCTTTTTACTAAAAGTGTTACTTTAAAGAAAACTATATCGCCTTTTTCTTAATGTTGAAATTTTAACATTTATAAACAAAATTAAACCGAAATAACAGTCTATGTTTGTTGAAAAATAATAACTTATACATTTTGTCCCATTTTAAAGTAATTACTTTTGAACTCTAATTGCATAATTTATTCTACTAGCAAAACGTAGTTATTAGCAAAAATCGCTCTCTGTTTGACTTCAAATCATATTCTGATCTCAAAAAATTAATGAAATCAAGAAAATAGTTTAATATAAATCGTATATGAATCGAATCGAATCGAACGATGTATTAGCGAAATCCATCTTCTCCTCTCGTAGTCGGGCTGGCGGAGTGGTATCGACGCCTGGCTACTAAGCGGTAGGACGCGTGCTCTATCCCGGGTTGTGTTCGTACTCTGTTTCTGCTATAATTTGCAATGAGTTTGCACGGCAAGCTTGCTGCAAGTTCGTTCCATGGTGACTTAGAAGCTTTCGTTAACTTGCTGCAAGCTCTTGTCATGACAAATTTGTGGCAAGCTTGCTGCAAACTAAAATTGCTATCTGGAGTCTCTTCCCCCCCCTCTGAACTATGGACAATCAGCAACCCACGTGGAGGGACTAACCGCAAGAATCTGTTCTATTCAGCTTGGAACCTATTAAACTAGGTTTTACCATGCTTTAGAGAGAGTTCACAATGGAAGTAAAAATACGTGCAGAGCGATTAAGGCGTGTTTCCGACAACACGTTGAAATGCGCGTTTTCCGCTTATGGGGTCAACATAAAAATACGTGTGAAACGCTCAGAGGGTTAAAGTGGGCCACGCACATCTAATCCAAAATGGAATTTTTGGAACAAGGGAAGGAAAAGCAATCGTCAAGGTCGAAAACCTATGAAATTTGGAGCAAATTATTCAAATCCATGGAATTCCAAGGAACTCAAAATCCAACACTTTATGCGCCGATTCCAATTTGGAGCCTCGAACGAGGGTAGCGGAAAGATCAAAGGGTCTGCCTAGATTGAAACCTCGCGACGAGGCTAGAAAATCGGAAATCCGTCGAGTTTGGGGGGGGGGAATAAAAGGGTTTGAAGAGTGGCGGTAGCTCACTTTGGAGCCTCAAGTAAATGACGTGCCGGTTTTTTAGACTTGATTGGGTGGGAAAAAACTAGTCTTGGGAAAAATGAAATGGAATGGAGTGCAAATGAATTTCCGGTTTTGTTGGAAATTCAAATGAAATTGTTCAGTCACTGAATGAAACGTATCTCATTGGTTAATTTCATGACGTAGCCGAAGTTACGGCACTAGTCGAAGTTGATTGGTTGTTACAATCAATATGTGTTTTGTTAACTCAGTCGAATGAATGGCTGTCGGTGAGTGTGTAAGCTGCAAGAAAGCAGCGTGTTTCTTTTAAGTAACTGTATTAAAGCTATTTTAAACTAACTGCCTGGTATCCGCGTTAACTCTGGAACATTACATTCCCGACATGCCAACAGGTTTTAAGAGGTATCCAGCAGCGGCCCTAGGTTTCCGTTCGCCGTGCGTAACTCAGACTGCAATAAGACGAATGCCACGCAGCGAGTCTTGCGCCACAGTTTCGAAATCTATCACCTGCTTACATACCATATTCAGACTGCACAACACCTCAAAGCTGCTAACATTGAATGCACTTTAGACGTTCGCGAGAAACATGTTACAACATCTTCATGTCGGCGATTTTTATGCGAAAAACATTTGGTTAATAATTGGACCATTATCCCGACTCCAAGCTATTTCTGCTGCACACTATGTTGTCCCTGTAAGAAAAGGATATTTAATAAAAAAAATCGTATTTCAGTTTCTCCAAGGGTCAGCGAATAGAAAATAAGGAAATTAATCCCCTTAGAATTTTGTAGGCGCTTTACTCTGAATATAGGATTTGCAACGAAGTGAAAATTCACTTTTACTAAATAACAGCAGTAATGAAATAATGAAAAAGGTTCTCGGAGTATGCATGTGGTAGAAAGTAAAGTTTAAATCATTTTTCAATGAATTTAAAACGTGCAACTCCAAAAAACGGTTATGTTGCTATAAAAAGACACATACTAGTATCTGAAAAGTTGTAGAATTTTATACAGTCAGAGAAAGATTCTCGTAAAAACTACTATAAATATCATTTGGTCGCGCTAAAAGTAAGTTTAATAAACCAGCAAGCGTGTCCCAGGATTGTAGCCAGTAACGCGATTGTAGAACCGAAGTTTCGATCTCATAAATATGGCTAAAATTGAAAAACGTAATTTATACTTCAAGAATTTATTTTAACGTTACTCTTGAAGAAAGAGGGTTGCAATGCGATCCTGTCTGCGAACTTCTTAATGATGTTAGAAATCAGAGAAGTGTGTGAAATCCAGAAACCTAAAGCGATTACTCTACCATCAGACAAAGCCGAATGCGATTACCAAATCGTTATTTTGAGGCAAAAGAAGCAACTGCTCCTCGGGAAATTTGAACCGCTTTCTGCGTAAAAATACAGACGAGCTTCAGAGATTAAAATATCATTAGCGACGCTAACAGCTGCTCGGAAATTCAACGTGAAGGAACAAATTCCGGTTTCTTCACCTTAATGGCATGTCGTATCTTTCATCCGCCAAGAAATATTCTTAAATCCCGCAATTTATTCTCTACAAGCATTATACAACAGGGTAATTAAAGAAATGTAAAAGTAATTCGCGAAACACATTCAGAATGTTTGCAATTGAAATGCAGTGAAAGTTCGATTAACCGTCCGTTTGTGTTATCCGTCCTCGTCGAATAAATATCTGCAAACAAGCAGACTTCCTTTAAACTGTCCACGCATTCCTTTTACGCCCTTCTGTTGTCTGAAGCTGGAAGATTCGGCTCTGCACAACTGCGGAAGTGACAAATCGTCACTGGCAGAAGGCGATGATGACACATTGTTCTAAAGTGACGTAGGTTTATAGTATTGCAACACATTTCTGTACGTTACTACTCTTCTATTGAAGTTCTATTGTTCGTTTTATAGAATTTAAATTATATTATATTATATTATATTATATTATATTATATTATATTATATTATATTATATTATATTATATTATATATACATATTCTATCTATATATGTAGGCGCTTTACTCTGAATATAGGATTTGCAACGAAGTGAAAATTCACTTTTACTAAATAACAGCAGTAATGAAATAATGGAAAAGGTTCTCTGAGTATGCATGTGGTAAAAAGTAAAGTTTAAATCATTTTTCAATGAATTTAAAACGTGCAAAGCCTAAAAACGGTTATGTTGTTATAAAAAGACACATACTAGTATCTGAAAAGTTTCAGAATTTTATACAGTCACAAAACTGCGGAAGTGACAAATCGTCAGTGGCAGAAGGCGGTGATGACACATTGTTCTAAAGTGACGTAGGTTTATAGTATTGCAACACATTTCTGTACGTTACTACTCTTCTATTGAAGTTCTATTGTTCGTTTTATAGAATTTAAATTATATTATATTAATTTATAGAATTATGAAATTATATACATAGAATTATAGAATTAATATATAGATAGAATATATAATTAATATATATATATAAAGTATCCGTGGTTGTAGTCGTTGAAAATAAACACAGGCCGAGTAATTAACTAATTTCTTTTTATTATCTATAGGAGAGTGGTGGATATACGGCCATCTCTGTTTAGGTTACACGCGAAAGTGCACAGAAAAATCCTTGTATTCTCTCGGATAAGGGAATAACATATGGACACGTGATCAAAGTGAAGGGAATACTGGGGTTTTTTAATAAGTTACGTAGGCTTTTAAGAGGAAAAGTCTGGTGCCAAAGAGACGCCGTCATGATTTTCTGTCGGCACGTGAAAGCGATTAAATATTCTGTTAGTAGTAAATAGGCCGAACTGAGAGATTTAATATACCTCCAGCGCGGGAAAAGAACGAAACTGGAGTTTTAGAAAAGTGATTTTGGAATGCATTAAGATTTTAAAATATATAATATTAGAATTTGGAATAAAATTAAGTGAGATTATTACATATATATATATATATATATATATATATGTATATAATAGAATATAGAATTAATATATAGATAGAATTAATTATAGAATTATTATTAATTATATTATATTAATTTACAGAATTCTATAAATTAATATAATTAAATTATATTAATTTATAGAATTATGAAGTTCTATTGTTCGTTTTATAGAATTTAACACAATATGAAGTGTTATCCACTTTTAACCCTCTGCGGACGGCGTATAATGTGCGCCACAGTTAATCGATTTCGAGATTGAGGTGTAGGAAATCCAGTTAACGACGAGGATAGCCGCTAAAATTCGACACAAGTGTGTATATTATTCACCCATTCAAATCCCTAATCTTATTACACTATGTAAAATAAAGTTGTATGTAATTAAATAAGCTCAGAGTTATAAAAAATGGGGTGGCGTATAAAGTGCGCCAACCTCATCTGAGTGTCTTAAAGCGTTACCCGTCCGCAAAGGTTAGAGGATTTTATGTTCATTTTCGTCCCAAGGCAGCAGCGAACTCGCGTTACTGGATATATGTATTAAGAGATTCCACTGCCCTGGTCCGGAGGGTCCTGCCGTTGAGGCAGTTTCTTTTGCAGATGTATTAATAAAATAGAATCGCATACATTTGTATCATATTTCAGTTATTACAAACCAATTGTTTCCACTATAGAATGTGATGATTTGATTAGATTTTTTTGTTTCAATATACTGATTAATAAAAATGTATAAATGTTTTTTCAATAACTGCTTGTACGCCCTATAATTTTTTTTTATTTGTATTTGTCATAAATTATAAATAAATAATGAGCTTATATATATATAGTGGAGTCTACCTATAACGAAATCGCTTGGTTCCAGTTGAAAAATTCGCTATAGAGAAAATTTCGTTATACGGAGATTAGAGATTTTTGCAGTTATTTAAGTAAGTGTTACAAACCTTTAATTAGGTGCGATAAGTTCGAAAGTATTTAATTATGATTTTCAATTAAAAATGAAGTAATATATATTATAAATTTGTTAAAATTATACTATTTTTTATTTTATAAATAAAATACTCAAAAGTAAAGACAATTCACCAATTTAGAGAATAATACGTACTAGTATATATTTACGTTTGTTTTATTTGAAAAATTCAGTTATTTTACATTGCTTTGCATTCCGTGATGCTAAATTTTCATAAAAATTTTCACATTTTGTGAGTGAGCTAAAAATAGAGTCGGGCACATTTTCTTCCATTTGGAAACCTCTTGTAATGGTTTCGAATGATTGTAGTTTTACAGTCCTATGTGGTTTTGGCTGTATCAAGTCTTAATTTTCAGAATAACTGTCCTTTTCCTGGCCTTTATTGTTGTCCATTAAACTTATAAAAATCTCTTCATCTATAGGATATGAAGCAGTTAACAGTTCTGCGTCCACTCCTGAAATATCGAAGAGAGTTGCATCATCTGTTATTCTTCCATTCCTTTCTACTGTTTTCCATTTTTCTTTCAAGTCGGCCAAGATCGCATCTTCATCGTCGGAATCACTGTCATCTGTATGATTACTGAAGCCTCCTCTTTTGAAGCAATTACGGATTGTTTTAGCAGTTGCATCAAATTTCCATACTTTATAAAATTTCTGCAATTGCTTTTCGAAGATCGATGTTTTCTTGAACTGTTTCAATTTTTTCAATTGCATTGACCATCCCAAGTAAAAAAGTCAGCAAAAAACCTTTAAAAAAAACCTTCAGGAAAACTGCAGGTATTTCGGACAAACAAAACCTGCAATTTTCCTGAAGGTTTTTTGCTGACTAAAAAACCTGCATCCTGCCTGCATATTTTTGTCCGAAATACCTGCACTTTTCCTGAAGGCTTTTCAGATGGAAAAAAAAACCTGCATGCTTTTATTCAAAATAACTGTATATTCAGGTTTTTTTACCTGCAGGTAAGTTTTTTCGCAGGTTTTTCTGCTGACTCTGTTATCGACCTAGGTGACATTTATAAGTAAAATTCTTGCAAGATGATATTTCAATATCCTCTCTTGAATTCAATGCATAACTTTTATTGGGAATAATTTTCTTTCATATATACATATATTTTGCAAGATGCATATATCCTATGAAATGTAATTTATCTACACATTCCACAGCTTAACAAATCTCAGTATTTAGTAACTATATTGTTACGTTAGTCACACAGTTAAAAATTTAATTTAATTTGGTTAAATCATTATCTTTCAAAATGATTTCTGCATGGACATGTTATACTGACTAGTGTTACATAAAATATAAGGATAAAAGGTTTCATCAGAGATTATTTTGTCATATTATAGCTTGTTAAAATCTTTAAAAAGTTACGTTAGTCACAATGGAATGACCCTATAGCATTAAGATTATCACACATGAATTAAAATCTAATCGAAAGTTACAGAATTTCTGCACTTTTAAATTGTAAACATATTTATAAAAAATAAATATATTTGAATGCATAAAACTTTTACACAATTTTTTAGATATCAGTTCAACTTAATATCAAGGTTTTTTTCTATAATAAAACTGAAGTTAACACCAAGGTTATTAAAAAAGCTGAATTTGTTACATATACTTTTTATAAGAAAAGTAAAATTTACTATAAACATTCCTCTTGCATAACATATCAAATAATGTGAAAAAAGTCATTTGAATATAAACAAAAAATCTTCACAAGACAATAGGTTCACTTTTTAAATAATCAATTTTAACACCTGTATGATATTGTTATCAGAAAAGATTCACTTCAGAAGTAAATCAAGTCTTTCCAAGAATAATTAATGCATTCGAAATAAGAATTAGTTTAATAAAAAATAAAAAAATTCACTGAATTCTATTAAATATGATTTTCTCCCCTCTTGACCGATTTAGTAATTTTTGAGTATTATACCTCTCGGATTATTAACTATAAAATGCGGTGGCAAGTGGATATTTGCATAGTATTAACAATTGATGAAAATGATAACACTTTAATTACAAATAAAAATTGACCTACCTTGATTTTCGTAAAACTGCAAAAAAAAAAAACTCACACATACAAAATATAAAAAAATTTATTTTACATTCCGTTTCTTTGTTTTGATTTATGGCATGTATTTAATTTTTGCCGTATGGCTGCTCGAACCATGCCAATACTTATACGCTGAAACTTTTCCATTACGTGAGCCATAATGTCATTAATTGTACCTTCGTCTAAGACATTCGTTTTAGATGTACGACTCTTGCTGCATTTTAAAACGCTTTCAGAAAGTGTTTCCCGCCCAAAACAAATATCCAAAAGGTCCCCAACATATTTTGAATAGTCAGTTCTGCATAGTGCCAGCTTTGCTGCTGGAATGGTTTTTAAGCCAAACTTCACCATTTCACCTTGCACTTCTTTATTTTCTTCTTTCATTTGTCTTTTTTTCTCTTTATACTTCAGCTTCATTTCTTTATATTTTCTTTTAGTTTCTTGCAGAGAAGATTCAATTTTTGCTAAATCATTCTGCAATATTTCTATTTCTAGATTTTTTTGTTTGAGTTTTTCATTTAAACTTTCACAACTGGTACAATTATTATCACTGCCTTTATTCATTGTTTTTCTAATAGCTTTAAAAAAGTCACTTTGTTCATGCTTCCTTTTCAGTGACACCTTGTGATGTTCCCTGTAACATAAATAAATGAATGAATAAACAAGTAATATATATACGTACATTTGAAGATTAAAACTGTTAAAAAAAAGAAGG
>BGPR01003260.1:90412-113704 GCA_013235015.1 Araneus ventricosus | reverse complement strand
GGAAGTTACGTATTGCTATAATGTTATGGAAGATACAGAAGATTTTTTTAAAATTATATTTAATGCACATTTCAAAATAACAAAAACAAATTATTGGCCGAAAACTAAAAAACTAAAAAAAAGCTACCTCCATTTTGCAACTATAGGACTTTCAGGTATCGAAATCGGTGTTTCCTGAGCATGCTGATAGTTGGGCTTTACTGTATTGCTATTATATTGCATAAAAAATCTGTAAATTTATAGTTGAACTATAAACATCAGATTAAAATATTTAATTTGTTTTGAAAAAGAATAAGATATTGATTTAACTATATTAGCTTAAAAAAATATAGATCTCTTTATCCTAGATCTGTATTTTTTAAGTTAATCATTTTGTAATAGATAAGATTTTCAGGTGGATCAAGTTTTATTATTAGGGGCATATTTGTGAAAAATAAAACATTTTGTAAATGCTATACTTTATGTTTAATATCAAGAATATTTCATTGAACCAATATATTCAGTATTATATAGAATATTTTTGTAGGTTGAACAAAATTTGTAAAGGACTGTTTTATGAATTTTAATTTTGTGAGCAACAAAAGCACACAATTTTTTTGCCTGATCTTACCCTGATCTTAGATTATACAAATTGAAAAAGTTTATGCTTACAATTTCAAGGAAGCCTTTTCATTTCTTTTACCACGCCGAATAGATCTTGTATCAAAGGAACTTGATTTTGCGTTAACAATTCCAATGCGATGAGGTCATCAATCGCTGATCCATTAACTTATTTTCTGAAATAATAAGAATACATCACGTTAAGTTTTTTTGAAATATGTCAAATTTGTTTCAAAACACTACAAAATTGTTATAAATGATAATTAATTCTCCAAACTGAATATATGTTAGCTGATATAGTTCACCATTATCCCATAACACTTCTATAATTTCTTTAGGGTCCCATGTATCCAAGTTGAAATCGTTCATCAGGGATGCAATCTTTCAGCTTCATGACTGAGAATTTTTTTCTTCGAAAAATGCACTAAGGCATAGAAATTGGAAAATTTTTTTTTTGCAATATTTACTGCACCATGATAAAGAATGAAAAAATATTAACACAGGAGTAAAAGTAACATAACAAAAATTTGGTTCGCGCTTAGAATGGATGGAAAACTGCATTCACGGTTCCACAAGCGCATGCTTTCAATTACCGAGTAACAATTGATTTTTATACTACAGAATTTCTTTTAATTAATTTTCATGTAAAAAATTGTAAATATGTCAAAATTATTTTAAGATCGAAATTTCTTATTAATTATTTTAAGCAATTCAGCCTTGTTATTATTATTATTATTTTAACAATGAGGGAAACGAATTGTAAAGAGATGTGTAGAATAAAAAATTCTCGGAGATTTTTTTATTCCAAAATATAATATAATGCATCACTTTCATTTATTTTATAAAAGAAAATCTCATTTTGATGAGAAGTGAAGTCCTGAGGGCAGCCAGAACCATCTACCATCCAAACAAACGTGGAATCCAGTGTTGTGATTTTATTTATCGTATAATAGGATTATAGTCTTGTTACTTCAAACTCCATATCTCTAATTCAAGTTCAGTTTATCGTATAATTTCAAAAAATAGATCGTTTACATTGATTTGAAATGGCAGATAGGATATATAAAAACGAGGAACTTACAAAGGTTCTTAAGAACAGACGAACCAATACCTAAATCGACTTTCTATTCCAAAAGAAAATTATCAGAAAGTCAAGATGATACTGATGACAATACATCCATGTCAGCATTTTGTGATGCCGAGGAAAAGTTTTCGAAACTAGGTCCCATATTGATGAAGACATTCATTTCAATGATTTGGAATTTGATTGCTTTAATGTAGATTCAACTGATTGTAATGACATATATCAGAATGATGATGTTAAAAGTTAATTTAGCAAATTTGAATGAGCTCACTTTATCCATCATCTTCTGTGAGTTTTTAGACGCAGATATATTAGTATACTTGCTTTCTCCTCAGACATAATATAACCAAACTTGCATGCAAGACTTCCATTTCAGCTTTTTAATGTGCTGTTGCCTCCTTCTAACCTTCTGGCTGAAAAACATTTATTTTATTCAAAATTATTGTCTGCTTGATAATTCAACTCAAGCATATATATATTGCAAAATATTGTTTTGAAACTGTTTGTTTGCTGTCAGATAACCAAATCTGATATTTGCAAGGAATGTTTGAAGAGTTTTGATTTTCAAGACAGTATGAAGGGGATATTTTTTCATGTACATACTTGAACCACAACTGAAATTAAAATTTCAGTATAAAATTGATGCACAATATTAAAAGTATAAGCAGAATTTTTTGAAGAACCCTCAAGTTCATATAGAGAATTAGATGGTGAAGATATGCAAAGATTAAAAAACGTAAGTATAGCGATAATACTTTGCAATTTAACATTGATGGAATTCCATGTATAGAAAATCGAATTATCAAATATGACCTATTCAGGTAAGGCATAAAATAACTACCACCAAATGAAAGAAAACGCATATTTTATGTGTAATTTGGTTGACCTCTCATAACTCAATAATGAATGTTTTTTTTAAACTTTGTCTGGAGTGTAAATTATCTCGATCTGGATTCAAATGGATTGATGCCACAAATATGCAAATTATATAAAGTTTTTCCCATAATCTGTAGTAGCATGCACCCCCGTTTGCAGCTGCACAGAATTTATACAGTACAATGGAAAAATATGTTTTGTGGATTTTGTCACACCTGAGAACGAGTTGGAAAAGGCAAAGGAGTTCTGCTATATTATCCATTGCAACACCAATCTACCTTGAAATTCGTCTTTGAACAATTGTGAATTTTGCTGAAGAAGTTCTTTGACTGAAAAGCGTGCATGGGTGAAGCCACAGAACTAATGAAATTATATCCAAATTTTCATTTAGTTCAGAGTTTGTCCCTGATTGTGCATATGTGCTGTTCTGTTTGCGTGTAAAGACAATATCTTTGATCCAGGAATCACTAAATATTTGCTAACTCAATCAAAAACCTTAGAGTTCTTAATCACTGTATTTTGAACATAAATTTCCCAAGAAACAAATAAGAAAACTGGTGCTCGACTAAATAGGCCTTACTTTTGGAGCCTCAGAGTTTCGACTCCCTCTTTGTTCTCACCCCAATAACTTTGACAATTAAGCAAAAGGTGTATAATCATTGGTTGTGCATTAGGTATATGGAATATCGCCATGTATTGGGCAACATGAAGTAACAACTGATAGGGAAGAAGCTATGAATCTGCATTGCAAAAATTTGCTATGGCGTAAAAGCATTTATGTATTTACAAATTTAACATCCATTTGCTTTTCCATCTACCACAGGCTGTAAAATCTTGGGGTCCACTGCGGCCCCTCCCTGTTTTATATATAGAAGGGCACCATAGGGCAACTCAAACAATTCCATCATGGAATACATAGAGGTGAAGCAAGCCAATATTGTCTTCATATGCAATGCAGTCTTATTTTAAAACTTGTTGATTCTACAAGAAAATGATAAAATAGCAGAGTTCAAGTTATCTCAAACATGTCAAGTAAGGTCACTCACCATAAGAATCCGAATAAATAATTGTGTGTTACTCGTCACCATTAAATATTGCTAGGTCATGAATTGAACTTGAAGATCTTGCCCATGAATAACCTAAAGCCCATCAAGTGTGGTATATGCGAAAGAATGCTATATTGCAATAAATTATTTAGCACTAAAAAGGTAATAGATCAAAAATTCGTTAGAGCAGATTTTTGCTATAGAAAATATTTGTTTTGTTAAATTATATAATTGTATATAATGAAGAATATTTTTTAATAGGTGAAAATTGTCTGAAAAAAAAATTAAAGAAGTCTGATAATGATATAGGTTTCATATGCAGAAATATTTTGTTATGTGAAAATTTGAATCTGATAATGTTTTGTTATAAGACGACAATCTGATAATATTAACAATAAATATATGATTGTACCATTTCAAGATAGAGATGAAGAAATTAATTATTTAATACCTTAAATAATGCTGCTGAGTTACAGAAATAAGGGGCCACCAAATTTATCTATCATGTTTGTGGCTGTTGAAGTATGTAAATATCTTGAATCCATGAATGAAAACTTGACAATTTTTTTGAATAGTAAAGATGATAAATTTAGTAAATAATAATAAAGAAAAATGAAATTCTTACCAAAATCCAGTGCCTTTATCAGGAATGAAAGTAAGATATTTTTCTTATTGTTATGATTTGATCTCGTATTTTTTTATAACGTTGAAATAAACCCTTATAATAAAAAAATTTGTGTTATTTTTATGTCTGACTTCGGTTATCCTTGAATATTTTTCTCTCTTTATCAACTTGAGATATCAAGAGTCGACTGTAGGCACAATCTCGAAACAGAGTATTTTAAGAATGAATAAAATATGGAACTTGTATACTAATATAAAAAAAGTTGATATCAATTAACAAGTGTATCAAATTTTCATATTTTTTTTATTAACAGTACACATATGTATAAATCATGTATCACTCAGATTTTTGGAATCACCTCGAACTTTAAAATGCAAAAGGAAACTATTAAGATATTTGTGTGCTAATTAAGGTAATTATTTGTTTGTAACCTTACTATTATTTTCAAAATTAGTTATTCTTATTTATTAAATATCAACTATAGATTATATAAATCTATATCATCATTTAGTTAGTTTGTAAATAAATCTACCAAGTTATTTTAATGAAAAACATGTAACTTAAAATATACTTCATTGCTATAATCTCTTAATTTTCATTTTTTTTTTCACTAGAAGATGAAATCTTCCTGAATTTTTTTAGTGTTTTAATTTCTTCTTTTTTTTTTTTTTGTTTATTTTGAAAATCAATTATTATTATTTTTGAAAATGAGAATTTTTTTAAACGTAATTTTCAAGTTTGGATCAAAAGATGAGGATTCAATTTTCTGCAAATTGCTGGTCATATTCTGAAGCATATTGACTCATGTAAATAAACTATGACTCTATGCCAGTCACCTGATTTTTGTATTTTCTTCATGCATTCTACCAAATAACGAAATCTTCCTGTTTTCAGATTCCTCCCCCTTTTTTCAAATCTCTATAAAAAGTGAACAAAAAATCATTTTTAAAATTATATGCAAAAATCTTATTTCTTTGCATATTTTTTCAGCTTTAATCAAAAGAATGTAATGCGAGTTAATCCAAAATAGTATGGTCATGTCTTGCCATGTCTATTGCAAAGCAAATCATGATGATACACAATATTTGTTATTGCCTTACGGGTCTGAAAATGAAGCATATAAATGTATTCCTAATGTGTATTGATGATTTTTTAGGCAGGACATTGTTTATTTAATGAGATATTTACATTTGTTATCCATAGCGTAGTATTTGCTTTTTTCTATAAACAGTAGAAAATTATGACAATTTTCTTTTGTTTATTTTCAACTACACAATTTTTTATAACTGGTTAAGAGAAAATCGATATTTCTGCTTTGCATACTCCAAAAGTGAAAATCTTGGTTTTATCGAAATTTTCTGAATTTTTGTCTCCATCTTTTTTATTCTTATGGTGAGGAGTTCACAGGTATACTATAAAATATACTGCTGAATATGTATAAATAAATGAATTGAATAGAAAAAAGATATCTGTAATATTTTTTTTAAAAAATTTATATATATATTAACACCCTAGTTCTTTCCCCTTCCCTCTATATCTACTGCAAGCTGATTGAATCCAAATTATGTACCATATTATTTAAAACTGTTTGAAACCGAAAATAAAATTTTAAAAAAAACTCATATTTCATGCATCAAGAGCAATTTTCATTTTTCTTCAAAATGCCTGAAGTAAAATCTGCTAAGTCATTGAAGGTAAATTGAAGTCTATAAACTTGTTGAAAAAAGCCTATATAAAACCTTAAAAAAGTCTGTACATTTCTTGAAGGAAACTGTTTGAAACCCAAATACAATAAAAAAACCTTCATATTTCATGCAACAAGAGCAATTTTCATTTTTCTTCAAAATACCTGAAGTAAAATCTGCTAAGTCATTGAAGGTAAATTGAAGTCTATAAACTTGTTGAAAAAAGCCTGTATAAAATCTTTAAAAAGTCTGTACATTTCTTGAAGGAAACCTGCAGCTTTTATTTACCTTTAAAATACCTGTAGAGTCCTTCAAAATACCTGAATGGTAATTTAGAAGTCTAAAAATGCCTGCATGAAACCTTTAAATAAACTGTACATTTCCTGAAGGAAACCTGCAGTTTTCATTTTCCTTCAAAATCCCTGTAGAAACCTTCAAAATACCTGTAAAATCTCATTTTTTTTAAAGGTTTTTTGCTGACTTTTTTACTTGGGATTTCTTTCAAGATTCTTTTCCTATAGTGCATTTTTAAATTTTTAATTATTCCGAGATCGAGGTGCTGCAAATTTTGTGCAGTTAGGAGGAAAGAAAATGACACTAAAATTTTTTAGCTTTTCTCCACAATCTTTTGAATGAATTGGATAATTGTCGATTAATTAAGCAATTTTACGGTGTTGTTGTCCCATTTGCTTGTCCAATGCTTTCAACCATCTGTCAAAAATTTCAGACATCATCCACGATTTGTTATTGAATTCGTATTTAACTTCTAAAGATTTTATTCCTTTGAAGCACCTTGGAGATTTACTTTTGACAAAAACAGGCATCTTTATCTTTTCCTCGTCAGTTATGTTGACCCATAATAAAATTGGGAATCTTTGTTTGCTTTTATTTCTTTCGAAACATTTGTCTCCTTTAAAAGCTAGCGTTTTTGTAGGGAGACGTTATCGCTGGAATGAACAATGCGAGTGGTTGCACGTGTGAGCGATTTGTTTGCACAGAAATTAGCAACTTCCTTCAAAAATGACAAAAATCGAAAAGATAAACGTCTGAAAAAAATAGTTATAGGGAGAATATTTTGAATGTTTTTTAACATTCCGATTAAAAATTTCCTTATAGGGAGAAATTCGCTGTAGGGAGACTTCGTTGTAGGGAGATTTTACTCTATTTGTAATTATCATCATTATAAACAAATAATTATTGAATTTTTAAATGTTTCGTTTCATTTGGGGGAGGGAAGTGAAAGACGGAGAGAGAAAGTGTGTGATTCTATCTTTATACATTTAATTATATAGAAAAGCGTAAGAAGCTTCATTTCTGTCGTGCGTCCACTCACAGACCGCCTCCCTTTTTGTAAAACATTAATTAGAGAAAAGAGACAAAGAAAACAGAAAATGCTTGAGATTTGTTCATCAAAGAAAGTTCATTTTATCAATATGGCTGCAAATTGATTTTATTTTACTAGAAAACTAATCATTGAAGAACAGAAACATAATCATTATTACCAAGGTTCTTCAAGAAATTGTAAATTAATATTTTAACGCACTCGTTTATTTCTGCTATTTCAGAATTGTAACAATTCCACAATAAGAACAACGATGCCGATTATGTCAGATTTTTCCATACCTATTTAACTTGGTGATCAATCTGTAAATAAAAGCATTTACTGATTCGAAGTCTAGATCTAGTGGAAAGTTATAAATGTTGCTGTAAAAAAGCTGTTTTATTATATTTGGAATGTCCTATTTTTTAAATTTATAAATGTTTCTCAATATTTTAGACCCATGAATGGCATATATTTATTGATAAAAATTAATATTTGGGCCGTATAAATAAAGCATGCCATATGAAGAATAAACCTTAAGAATTTGAATTTATATTGACGGAAAGAAAGTTCTGTAGGTGCACCTCAGCTGGTCCTCTACAGGACAGACCGCGGGGCTTAGAGCTACGAAATTGGGCACAGACATTCTTCGAATGGCGGGAATGTGGACCTCGGAGCACTTGTTTTAAAATTTAATTAGAATTTTACTTAATTAAAAATTAAGCGAGGTTTTGGTGTTTTCTCTTAATAACTTCCGAAAATATTACAGCACAAAAATCATTTTTACACCATCTGAAAGAAAGAATTACTCTTTTCATGATTTCAATTAAGTTGCCGTATATTTTTTTCTCTAATTTTAATGACCTTTTAAAAATAATTTTTGGCATAATTTACAATACTTTTCATTGTTGCAACGCAACTTAAACCGTTTTCATTCTTTAAACAAATATTTAATTGCCTATTTCTCTTTCATTGTTGTAATCCGAAATAATCTATCCTATTAAAATTCGAAGGTAAACAAACGTATGTATGTATGTATGTATGTCCTTCTATCTTCTCACGAACCGCCGAACGGAGAAGCGCGCGGAAAGTACCAAAAGATGAGGAATAATCCAGGGAAGCCGTTTCGGCCATTTATATTCCGAAATTTTAATTAGTGAAAAAGATATTAATTAAAAACTAATTGACAACAATGCTTTTCATTGTTTCGGATACTTTATAACAATACTTTTCATTGTTGCAGCGCAATTCAAAATATATTTTATTGTTGAAGTCGTTTACTTTAAAGAACATTGTTACAACAACAATAAAAAAGTGACGCTGACAGAAATAAAAAAAATGTATTGTTGAAAGTGTATAAATTCTTTTTTTTTATCCCGTGATATAACGTCCAACAAAATCATTTTAACGAAATTAAGAGGGGTGTTTTGTTTCTGTAAAGTTTTGTGCCGAAAGATGTAGATTAGTTATGTTAGTGATTTTAATCATTATTGATTGATTTGATCAAGTTTAAATATTTGTGGAAGCTTCTATTTTAAGCTGATATTTGGAAGTTACTATTTCTGCTTTGTTCAATTTTCGCTTTTTCCGATGCCTAAAAGAAAAAGAGGAATTACAAGGGATGTTGCCAGTAGACGGAAGGCAATTAGAAAACATGAAAGGAGAGTTGTTGAAACTGAAGAAGAAAGAAGTCGCCGATTGTCAACTATGGCATAACGTGGCCAGGACAGAAAAGCGGAAGAAACAGAAGAACAAAGAAATAGACGATTGGCAGTAATGGGACAACGTAGCCAGCAGAGAAGAGCCGAAGAAACAGAAGAACAAAGAAATAGCCGATTGTCAGCCATGGTACAACATGCAAGAGAACGCCGTCTAAATGTTATTGAAGGACAAAATCAACATCAGATACAAACTTTTTATGCAGCTAGAACTGTTCTGAACCGAAGAACACAACTGTAGAGAAATGGACAATCTCTGTCTGAAATGCGGAGGGTTGTATTTCCACGATGAAAAGAATAACAGAGGAATTTACACTCATTTTTGTCATAATGGAAATATAATTGAGCAGGCTTCAGTTTATCCAGAGTGAATGAAAGGATTGATGGATGGCTCCGATGAATTATCAGTGCATTTCAAAATAACATAAGGTCGTACCAGTGCTTCAATGGGTGCACAGATTGTACCGTCTACAGGAAGAGGAGGGTAATGCTTCAGAATTCATGGCCAAATTTATCACAGGACCTCTCATCTACACCCAGATGAAGCAGGAGGTGAAAACACTAATACAACACACTTCAACAATATTATAACACACATTAGGCATGTGTCGCGTGAGCTCAGGTATTATTCGATTTAGCCCGTGCAGCGCCGGGCCATACAGCTAGTCTATCCTATTAAAATTCGAAGGTAAACAAACGTATGTATGTATGTCCTTCTATCTTCTCACGAACCGCCGAATGGAGAAGCGCGCGGAAATTACCGAAAGATGGGGAATAATTCAAGGAATCCATTTCGGCCATTTAAATATCGAAATTTTAATTAGTGAAAAAGATATTAATTAAAAACTAATTTACAACACTACTTTTCATTGTTTCGGATACTTTATAACAATACTTTTCATTGTTACAGCGCAATTCAAAATTTATTTTAATGTTGAAGTCGTTTACTTTAAAGAACATTGTTACAACAACAATAAAAAAGTGACGCTGACAGAAATACAAAAAATGTATTGTTGCAATATGGAAACCTGAACAATACAACAAGTCAATGTGGATAGAGTTTTGTGTGGGTTTTGGTAAATGATATAAAGAAACAGGGAAAATTAAATCGCTCATATAGGGTTTTTACTAAAATTATTGTTTTCTATGAGGTTTCACTTTTATATTTCATGTACTCAGTGCATCTTGCTTCATGTGCATATAAACTGGAGGCGGGCATATGAAAAAATACGGATTCCGATCAACGCTGGGTTATCTCATTCCTTCCGTACTAAAGTCAGACAAAAAATAATTCCGGAATCGTAATTTTACAAAATAAAGATTATTTTTGTGATTTTTTAAAAGTATATTTTGAAGCCTTTACGCTGACGGAATGATTGAACCGCTCTTTTCTCCTTATTTATTTAGGAGAGTATGTTGGGCATGTGTTACATGACCTCAATTTTTCTCTCCGTCAAGGAATGACGCATTATTCGAGATAGCCCGTGCAACGCCGGGTCACGTAGCTAGTCTACACTATTAAAATGCGACTGTATGTATGTTTGTATGTCCGGCTATCTTCTCGCGAACCGCCGAACGGAGAAGCGCGCGGAAAGTACCAAAAGATGGGGAATAATCCAGGGAAGCCATTTCGGCCGTTTAAATTCCTAAATTTTAATTAGTGAAAAAGATATTAATTAAAAACTAATTTACAACAATACTTTTCATTGTTTCGGATACTTTGTAACAATACTTTTCATTGTTGCAGCGAAATTCAAAATATATCTTATTGTTGATGTCGTTTACTTTAAGGAGCATTGTTACAACAACAATAAAAAAGTGACTCTGACAGAAATAAAAAAATGTATTGTTGGAAGTGTGTAAATTCTTTTTTCTATCCCGTGATATAACGTCCAACAAAATTATTTTAACGGAATTAAAAGTGGTGTTTTGTTTCTGTAAAGTTATGTGCCGAAAGATATAGATTAGTTATGTTAGTGATTTTAATCATTGTTCATTAAATTGATCAAGTTTAAATATTTGTGGAAGCTTCTATTTTAAGCTGATATTTGGAAGTTACTATTTTTGCTTTGTTCAATTCTCGCTTTTTCCGATGCCTAAAAGAAAAAGAGGAATTACAGGGGATGCTGCCAGTAGACGGGAGGCAATTAGAAAACGTGAAGGGAGAGTTGTTGCAACTGAAGAAGAAAGAAGCCGCCGATTGTCAACTATGGTACAACGTGGCCAGGACAAAAGAGCGGAAGAAACAGAAGAACAAAGAAATAGACGATTGTCAGACATGGCAAACGTGGGCAGGAGAGAAGAGCCGAAGAAACAGAAGAACAAAGAAATAGACGATTGGCAGTAATGGGACAACGTACCCAGCAGAGAAGAGCCGAATCAACAGACGAACAAAGAAATAGCCGATTGTCAGCCATGCAAGAGAACGCCGTCTAAATGTTATTGAAGGACAAAATCACCATCAGATACAAACTTTTTATGCAGCTAGAACTGTTTTTTACCCTATTTTTGAAGAACATAACTGTGGAGAAATGGACAATCTCTGTCTGAAATGCGGAGGGTTGTATTTCAGGGATGAAAAGAATACCAGAGGAATTTACACTCATTATTGTCATAATGGAAATATAATTGAGCAGGCTTCAGTTTATCCAGCGGAAATGAAAGGATTGATGGATGGCTCCGATGAATTATCAGTGCATTTCAAAAATAACATAAGGTCGTACCAGTGCTTCAATGGGTGCACAGATTGTACCGTCTACAGTTAGAGGAGCGTATTGCTTCAGAATTCATGGCCAAATTTATCACAGGACCTCTCATCTACACCCAGCTGAAGCAGGAGGTGAAAACACTAATACAACACACTTCAACAATACACACATTAGGCATGTGTCACGTGACCTCAGGTATTATTCGATTTAGCCCGTGCAACGCCGGCCATACAGCTAGTTTACACTATTAAATTCCGATTGTATGTATGTTTGTATGTCCAGCTATCTTCTCAGGAACCGCCGAATGGAGAAGCGCGCGGAAAGTACCAAAAGATGGGGAATAATCCATGGAAGACATTTTGGCCATTTAAATTTCGAAATTACAATTAGTGAAAAAGATATTGATTAAAAACTAATTGACAACAATGCTTTTCATTGTTTCGGATACTTTATGACAATACTTTTCATTGTTGCAGCGCAATTCGAAATATATTTTATTGTTGAAGTTGTTTACTTTAAAGAACATTGTTACAACAACAATAAAAAAAGTGACGCTGACAGAAATAAAAAATGTATTGTTGGAAGTGTATAAATTCTTTTTTCTATCCCGTGATATAACGTCAAACAGAATCATTTTAACGAATTTACAGGCGTGTTTTGTTTCTGTAAAGTTATGTGCCGAAAGATATAGATAAGTTATGTTAGTGATTTTAATCATTATTCATAGATTTGATCAAGTTTAAACAAATTTCTGGTAGCTGCTATTTTAAGCTGATATTTGGAAGTTACTATTTTTCCTTTGTTCAATTCTCGCTTTTTCCGATGCCTAAAAGAAAAAGAGGAATTACACGGGATGCTGCCCGTAGACAGCAGGCAATTCGAAAACGTGAAAGGAGAGTTGCTGAAACTCACGAAGAAAGAAAGCATGGCACAACGTAGTCTGGACAGAATAGCGGAAGAAACAGAACAAAATAATAGCCGATTGTCAGTAATGGCACAATCCGGCCAGAAGAGAACAGCGGAAGAAACCGAAGAACAACAAAATAGAGGATTGTTAGACATGACACAACGCGGCCGGGAGAGAAAAGGCGAAGAAACAGAAGGACAAACAAATAGCCGATTGTCAGACATAGCACAACGTAGCCAGGAGAGAAGAGCCAAAGAAAGCAGAAGAACAAAGGAATAGCCGATTGGTTAGACAAGACGTGTCACGTGACCTCAAGGAAAGACGCATTTTTCGAGATAGCCCATTATAGAAACTTTTATCATCTATCCTATTAAAATTCGAACGTCAACAGACGTATGTATGTATGTATGTCCTTCTATCTTCTCTCGAACCACTGAATCCTGAAACTAGCTGGCAGAGATCTGGTAGGTACCGTCAAAATGACAATTTCTTGGTAATGCAAGGAAATTAAGTTCATAGGAACAGTGTGTAAAATAGGTGAAATAAATGAATAACTTCATAGTTTTAGTCGAAATAGTTAGAAAACAGAATTGAAACCTCATGTACATGAATGTAGAATACTGTATAGCATAGTAAATACATTATTTTCAGAGTTGAGCGTTCAAATAGCAGCGCATCGGGAAATTTGTAAATAGTTCAGCATTGTGTATTTTAAATATTGAAGAAAATGTAGTGTCCTTGTATGTTTTGTATGTGTGAAATTTTCGAATAAAGTTGTTCGGTCAGCGGTGTCTCTGGCCGTTGGGGGCCCCGTGGGGGGGTTGTTTACTTAATCCGCACTGCACCCAATCAAACTGGTGTAATAATCTAGGTTATAGGTACAGAGGGTGCAGGCGGCGTTGTATGTAAGTACCAAAAGATGGAAAATAATCCAAGGAATCCATTTCGACTATTTAAATTCCGAAATTGTAATTAGTTAAAAAGATATTAATTAAAAACGTAAAAATGATTAAATTGACGTACTGCCATCTATTGGCAGCATGGTGAATTCATTCACGGCGGATTTTTTCCCCCTATTATTAGTTTTCGCATCCGGTGTTGCATTTTTTTATTTATTTGCGGAAAGTTGGCATTTCTTTTTGAGCTAGCTTCTGTGTTTGGATTCATTAACAATGGACAAAAATCGTTTTCATGCATTTTTCTTTCTTTTTCTGACGTACGGTGTTTCGCAACATTTACGTTTGTTGGGGGAAAATATTTATTCATTTTATCCGTTTTTTTCATTATTATTCAAATACGGGCAAGACGAAAATATATGTTTCTGGTGCTTAATTTATCAGTTTGGTGTACTATTAAATCGTTTATAGTTTCTGTTTTCTATTTCGTTTTGTTTTTTCTTTTGCAAAACAAATATCATGCTCATATGTTTTAATTTATATTCATTTGAATTCTATATCTAATGCTTATTTTTATTACAAAATAACAATAAGCAAATTTACAATAATTTGCTTATTGTTATTTCCCTTTCACTGGACATAACCACTCCGTCCAGTGAAAGGAAAATTACTTACGCCTGTTCTCTAATACAATTAGTATTAGGAATTAGGATTCAACTATTAATTGAATCCTAATTAACCAAATTAGGAATTCATTAATTATTGATCTAATTAATTGCATTGAATTAATTAGGATCAACTATTAACTAATTCAAACCAAACTGCTTTAAGGTAGTAAAAAGGCTAGAACTGAAAGTTTTGATCCAACAAGAGAGGATTCAAAACAGATTTTCGTTTGTTGGGGAAGCTTAGTGACAATATTTGCAGGGAAAAAAACAGAGGCGGGTATATGAAAAAATGTGGATTCCGAGAAACGCTGGGTTATTAACTGTAAGGTAATTAAAATGTTGGATTTAAAAATTTTAATTAAACAATTTAGGATTCAAAGAATTTTTTACGTTTTGGGGGAACGTAATGTTTACCTTAGCGACAATATATGTAAATAAAAAAAGCCGGAGGCGGGCATATGAAAATTAGTAATAAAAAGACTAGATTTGAAAGAATATTTACATTTGTTGGGGAAAGTAAGTGTCAATATTTGCTGAAAAAAATTCTACCCGATTCCGGAATTATTTTTTGTATGACTTTAGTACTGAGGGAAGCAGATAACACGTCGTTGCTCAAAATCCATATTTTTTCATCCGTTCGTCTGCGAATTATATACGCATGAATCAAGACGCAATGCATACATGAAATCCCCAAGTAAAACCTTACGGAAAACAATATTTAATAAAATCCCTATTTGAGCAATAAACACCGAGCCGGGCATATGAAAAAATATGGATCCCAAGGCCTCACGTGATCTCACTTCTCTCCGCCCGGGAATATCCCATTATTCAAGATTGCCCGTGCAACGCCGGGTCATGCAGCTAGTCTACACTATTAAAATCCGATTGTATGTTTGTTTGTATGTGTGTATGAATGTATGTATGTATGTCCGGCTATCTTCTCATGAACCGCCGAACGGAGAAGCGCGCGGAAAGTACCAAAAGATGGAGAATAATTCAAGGAATCCGTTTCGGCCATTTAAATTCAGAAATTTTAATTAGTGAAAAAGATATTAATTAAAAACTAATTTACAACAATACTTTTCATCGTTTCGGATAATTTATAACAATACTTTCCATTGTTGCAGCGCAATTTAAAATATATTTTATTGTTGAAGTTGTTTACTTTAAAGAACATTGTTACAACAACAATAAAAAAGTGACGCCGACAGAAATAAAAAATGTATTGTTGGAAGTGTGTAAATTTTTTTTTCTATCCCGTGATATAACGTCAAACAGAATCATTTTATCGAATTTACAGGCGTGTTTTGTTTCTGGAAAGTTATGTGCCGAAAGATATATATTAGTTATGTTAGTGATTTTAATCATCATTCATTGATTTGATTAAGTTTAAATATTTCTGGTAGCTGCTATTTTAAGCTGATATTTGATGTTACTATTTTTGCTTTGTTCAATTTTTCCGATGCCTAAAAGAGAAAGAGGAGTTACACGGGATGCTGCCCGTAGACAGCAGGCAAATAGAAAACATGAAAGGAGAGTTGCTGAAACTCACGAAGAAAGAAACCATGGCACAACGTAGTCTCGACAGAAGAGCGGAAGAAACCGAAGAACAACGAAATAGAGAATTGTCAGACATGACCCAACGCGGCCGGGAGAGAAAAGCCGAAGAAACAGAAGTACAAAGAAATAGCCAATTGTCAGCCATGGTACAACATGCAAGAGAACGCCGTCTAAATGTTATTGAAGGACAAAATCACCATCAGATACAAACTTTTTATGCAGCTAGAACTGTTCTTTACTCCTTATTTATTTAGGAGAGATTGTTGGGTATGTGTCTCATTGCCTCACTTCTTCTCCCCGCCAGGGAACGACGAATTATTCGACATAGCCCGTGCAACGTTTGGCCATGTATTTATGTAATGTATCTTGCTTCATGTGTTTATGAACTGGACGCGGGAATATGAAATATATTTATCCCCAGCAACGCTGGTTTACCTAAGCGTTTGTGTCACATGACCTCACTTCTTCTCCCCGCCATGGAATGACGCATTATTCGAGATAGCCCGTGCAAGATATTTCGAAGTTACTATTTTTGCTTTGTTCAATTCTCTCTATTTCCGATGCCAAAAAGGAAAAGAGGAATTGCAGGGTATGCTGCCTGTAGACAGCAGGCAATTATGAAACGTGAAAGAAGAGTTGCTGCAACTCACGAAGAAAGAAACCGCCGATTTTCAACTATGGCAAAAAGTGGCCAGGACAGAAGAATCAGAAGAACAAAATAATAGCTTATTGACAGTAATGGCACAACGTGGCCAGAAGAGAAGAGCGGAAGAAACCGAAGAACAACGAAATAGAGAATTGACAGACATGGCACAACGCGGCCGCGAGAGAAATGCCGAAGAAACAGAAGAACAAAGAAATAGCCGATTGTCAGACATGGCACAACGTAGCCTGGCGAGAAGAGCCGAAGAAAACAGAAGAACAAAGGAATAGCCGATTAGTCAGACAAGACGTGTCACATGACCTCAAGGAATGACGCATTATTCGAGATAGCCCATTATAGAAACTTTCCTATCCTATTTAAATTCGAACGTCAACAGACGTATGCATGTCCTTCTATCTTCACACGAACCACTGAATCCTGAAACTAGACGTAAGTACCAAAAGATGGAAAATAATCCAAGGAATCCATTTCGACTATTTAAATTCCGAAATTGTAATTAGTTAAAAAGATATTAATTGAAAACGTCAAAATGATTAAATTGACGTGCTGCCATCTATTGGCAGCATGGTGAATTCATTCACGGCGGATTCTTTTTTTCCCTATTATTGGTTTCACATCCGGTGTTGCATTTTTTTATTCATTTAACGGAAGTTGGTATTTCTTTTTGAGCGAACTTCTGAGTTCGGATTTATTAACAATGGACAAAAATCGTTTTCCTGCATTTTTCTTTCTTTTTTGACGTACGGTGTTTCGCAACATTTAACGTTTGTTGGGGGAACATATTTATTTATTTTTATCCGGTTTTTTTCATTGTTATTCAAATACGGGCAAGACGAAAATGTATGTTTCTGGTGTTTAATTTATCAGTTTTGTGTACTATTAAATCGTTTATCGTTTCTGTTTTCTATTTCGTTTTATTTTTTCTTTTGCAAAACAAATATCATGCTCATCTGCTTTAATTTATAAGCATAAGAATTCTCGCGTTTTCATTTAAACCAAACTGCTTTAAGGTAGTAGAAAGGCTAGAACTGAAAGTTTTAATCCTACAAGAGAGGATTCAAAACAAATTTACGTTTGTTGGGGAAGCTTAGTGACGATATTTGGAGGGGAAAATACAGAGGCGGGTATATGAAAAAATGTGGATTCCGAGAAACGCTTGGTTATTAACTATAAGGTATTAAAAGGTTGGATTTAAAAATTGTAATTAAACAATATAGGTTTCAAAGGATTTTTTACGTTTTGGGGGGAACGTAACGTTTCCGTTAGCGACAATATGTGTAAAAAATATAAACCAGAGGCTGGCATATGAAAATTAGTAATAAAAAGACTAGATTTGAAAGAATATTTACATTTGTTGGGGAAAGTAAGTGACAATATTTGTTGAAAAAAAACGGAGCCGGCATATGAAAAAATATGGTTCCCATGGCCTCCCTAATTAATATCTTTTTTATTAATTAGTTTTTAATTAATAAAAAAGATATTAATTAAAAACTAATTTACAACAATGCTTTTCATTGTTGCAGCGAAATTCAAACCGTTTTCATTGTTTAAAAAAATATTAATTGTTTCTGTTTCATTTTTGAAAGCAGCAACAATGCAATATGGATGGCGTTGTGTGTGGGTTTTTGTAATTGAAACAAAGAAACAATGAAATTTAAATCGCTCAAATAGGTTTTTTATCAAATAGGGTTTTCCCGTGAGGTTTTGCTTTGAGATTTCATGTATGCAATGCGTCTTGCTTCATGCGTATATACTTCAGATCGAATAAATGGTAATTACATTTGTTTATTTACATCAGGGATGGAGAGTCGAGGAGTCGACCTTTTCTGGAGGAATCAGAGTCGGTTAAATATAATGCTGGAGTTTGAGTCAGTTTTACTGCCATGTTTTAATTTATAAACTTTGGAAATGTGATTGTTCATTTTAAAATTGTATTAATTATTATACGGTTTATTGTTTAAAAGTATAACATAAAATTTCTTTTTCCCAAACCTCTCGTGTTTTTCTTCAAACCACATTGTTTTAAGGTAGGTTGGTTAAGGTTTTTAAGCGGGCATATGAAAAAAAATGGATCCCGAGCAACACCGGGTTATTTTCTTCTCTCCTTACTGAAGTCAGACAAAAATAATTTCGGAATCGGATAGACTATTCATTTCGCCAGGACCCTGTATAATTATTTTAATACAAAATAAGGATTTTTTGTAATTTTTTAAGATAAGTCGATTTCAGTGCGTTTTCACGGACGAAATGTTTGAACCGCTCTTTTCTCCTTATTTATTTAGGAAAGAATGCTGGACATGTGTCACATGACCTCATTTCTTCTCTCCGCCAGGGAATGAACCATTATTCGAGATAGCCCGTGCAACGCCGGGCCACGTAGCTAGTCTACACTATTAAAATCCGACTGTATGTGTGTATGCATGTTTGTATGTATGTCCGGCTATCTTCTCGCGAACCGCCGAACGGAGAAACGCGAGGAAAGTATCAAAAGATGGGGAATGATCCAAGGAATCCATTTCGGCCATTTAAATTCCGAAATTACAATTAGTAAAAAAGATGTTAATTAAAATTTAATTTACAACAATACTTTTCATCGTTGCAGCGCAATTCAAAACGTTCTCATTGTTTAAACAAATACTTAATTGCGTGTTTCTCTTTCATTGTGGAAAGCTTGAACAATGCAATATGTATCCCTCAACAATGCAGCAATGCAATGGGGATGGCGTTGTGTGCTGGTTTTGGTAATAGATACAAAGAAACAGAGAAATCAAAATTGTTCAAATAGAGTTTTTACTAAAAATGTTGTTTTCCTCCGTAAGGTTTTAATTGGAGATTTCATATATGTAGTGCACCACGCTTCATTCGTATGTAAACTGAAGACGAGCGTATAAAAAAATATGGATCCTGACCAATGCCGCATTACTCCTTAACTCTGTATTAAAGTCAGACAAAAAATAATTTTGGAGTAGGATAGACCATTCGTTTTGCCACGACACAGCATAAAGTTTAAAAAAATAATAACTGTATGATTTTTAAAATAAGCCGATTTCGACACGGTTTCGCGGACGGAATGTTTGAACCTCTCTCCTTATTTATTTAGGAGAGAATGTTGGGCATGTGTCACTTGACCTCACTTCTTCTCTCCGCCAGGGAATGACGTATTATTCGAGATAGCCAGTGCAACGCTGGGCCACGCAGCTAGTATCCTAATACATTTTGCTTTCCTATTTTATTTCCGCTCTCCGAGATATTGCTTTGCTTACATTAAGAAATATATCCAGTAAGCTGAATTGTTATGGTTGCTATGTTTTCATTCTTTTCTCAGCATGTTTTAATCTAACTAACACGCCGCTAGCCATAAAATGTGCTGCTTCATTTTATTGTTGCGAATGCTTACTGTACAAGAGAATATAAGAAAGTGAAGATAGTACCGACAACATGAAATTAGAGGCTGCATGACAATGGTCAGTTATTTGACTCTATTAGTAACATTTATTTAGACAATGAACAGAAGAGGTCCAAGGTCACTAATAGAACATGGATTAAATATCTACCATAATCTGAAGTTTACAATTACGTTGTTAAGAGAACCATGAATAGAAAACGATGCAAGATTCAATTGAAATCATATTCCCGGCGAACAAGCTGGTCGCCAAAGGCGGCTAGTATCAAATTGAAGCAAAAGAAGTCGGACTGGAATGTGTTAACAACTGGGGGAAATGTTAAAAATGGGGATATATATATTAACTTAAAATATTTGAATTTTAATGTAGCAGTCTAGAAATTTGATTTACAATTGAAGTTATGGCACCATTATGAAAGATAGATAATATATTCAATTATGAAAGATCAATTGGTGCTAAAAAATGAATATCAATAAAAATACAATTTTTACTCTCACTTAAGTAATTTACCCACCCTTTCTAGACTAACAAGATCATTGACCTATAGTGGAAGAATTGCTGAAATAAAATTACATTGCATTTGTGACACAAATTGAAAGATAAAAGAGATCAAGTTTTGATTCAATTTTTTTTATTTACATATTTAAACTTTTACCTGCCAACTTTAAATTAATAATATTCTAGATTATTGGAATACAAAAATTCACTTGCGTGCAGAGATTTCTGTGATGCACACAACATAAAAACAAAACCACAACAAAGAATACTATATATGAAAACAAAACAAGTTTGAATTATTTAAAGCTGCAGACTTTAAAATTGCAAAAGATACTAAGAAAATAAGAGAATTAGCGAGCTCTATCGCGATTATGCATTATCGTATCATAACTGGGCCAAAACTCACATTATTAGCAAAACATTTTGCTGCTGCTGTGTTGAGCAAGTTGGCGTGACAAGAAACAATTTTGAACTATTTGTCGAAATTGCAGTATTTTACTGCCATTCAGTTGAATATTGGTTCAATGTACTCAACTTAAAAAAATTGCTGATCACCATCTTGATGTTTCACACTATCTCCTTTTTCACTCTTCATTTAACAGACACACCGTTTTTCTGTACAGACCAGAACATTGTATCGTCGGTTAGCACCACACATCAGCAGCCCGTTGTTTTTTCAAAACATATTTTAAACGCCGATTCTGTTGGTCATCCTTTGTAGACTTGAACTACATCATCCAACAGTTTTATCTTATGCCCGTCAGCACGCCTGAGAGGATGAGAACCGAATAATGAAAATTATCCGAACTCGACCCTCCAGGGTGCGACCGTTACGCTCAGTATTTTTAAAAGCAATATGCACTAGACAAAGGAAACACTCCAGCCAGGAGATGCTCAGACCAGTTTTCACACAAAAGCTTCCGCCGTTAAAAATGGCTAGCATATAGTTCCGTGAAATAAAAGTGAATTACAATTTAATAAACATTGAAACAATAAAAGAAATTACATAAAAAGTTGAAGCGTTTAATAATTAAGTCGATTACTACAAAAATAAATATGATAAGTTGGGATATTTAATAAAACTGTAAAAAAATACGTTGGGAATTTAAAAGATTGCCATAAGATAAGAAAGAAGCTTTGGTGGAGAAAATATAAAGTATTTAAAAGTGTGGTAAAGCAGAAAAATGATGTAGTTGCATTTTTTGCAATCTAACAGAATGACTGGAGAGTACCAACGCGACCTCTTACGTAATATCAGAGAGGTTTATAATATCTAAAAGCCACAGAATTTATAATAGGCAAATATTTTAAAGAAAACTTTAATCAATAAATATAGCTCACGTTGCGTTATAGCTTTTCTTCCCTTATGTCCTATTACTTGGTTTTCACGGAGAAAGAAACTCATGATTCTGAAAACTTTAAAACAAAGTCAAACGTTACTCGAATGTAAACAGAAAGTTTTTATTTAAACCTGAGAAATGCCTCCTGGCATGTTTGCCAAACTATAGATTTTCTTTTGCTTACTTCATTTTAATCAAAAAGCGAAGAATGAAGAATAAAATAAACCTCAAGGTAAGAACCTGCTGGATATAAGTTTTCTAACATTTATTTATAATTCAAAATGCTACATTTTTGTCCTCGAAATCTTTTTATATATTCATCTGTGTTTGCATTGGAACACAAATTCAGAATTTTTATTGTATTGCGGAATAATGATTAGTGTAGCGAAAAGCAATGTCTTATTTAGAAAAATAATCGAATGAAATTAAAATGAAACATCGTGACCTTCCCTTTAATGAATTACACACTTTATGGGAGAGATAATTTCAGTTTAATAAGCATTACAATTTTATTTCCGGATTATAGCGAATAATATTCCGATAAGTTGGAGACACTAAAGAAAGAACCCATTCTTAATTAAAAGCAATGCGGTTTTTCAAAGACTGGAGAGACAAAATGTTTCCCAGACTCGCATGAATTGAGTACAAGAACTTTAAAAAATACCCTGGAAAAATTTATCATTTTTTTTAATACAGAAGATGGCTGTTGAATTTCATTAATATTAAATTTATCAATTTAACAAAAGAGAAATTGAGGTTTATCATAAGGTTATTGCCAGGTTGTAAACGAGATTGTTGTTTATCAGGTTGTACACGAGACACAATCTAGAATTTGCCTCAGAATCCATCTCGTATTAGTTGTAAATTACAATTTCGCTTGATTGGTAGATGACATATTTTATTTGTTTAAAAAATTATTATACCTAAACTGATATTTTATCTTACTTTCATCGTCTCAAAATTGTTGAAATGTTGAGATAGTTATTTAGAGAGGAGATTTTTTTGAGATAGGTTTTTTTTTAAAGTTTTGAAAAAAGGTTGATATTGGTCAGTTTAATTTTTAAAAAACAAAGGTTTCGACGCTACTTTCCGATATCATGTCATTTTGAATTAAGGTATAGAACTCTTACTAAAAACGTTTAGTCTGTAACTAAGAAGTTCTTAAATAAAGTGCCATTTTAAATCCATTTGTACTAAATGTAGTGATGCAAATAGCATGTCGCTGTTCCAGGAATCGTGCAAGTTCCCAGTAAATGGCAACGATGATAACCGGATGCAGGGCCTACAGGGTGATACACAAAACCTGAATTCAGAGTTTTGTTAAAAATGAAGTCAAAGTGGATAAAACAACAGGTAGAAAACATTTTATAAGACAGAAAAATAATTATTGTCTGTAAAATGGATGACAGAAAAAAGGAACGAAAAGAATATTGATAAAAATCGCAGCAAATGCTAGTAAACGGCTACAGCTAAATAGGGATACAAAATAACAATTATGGTTTAAAAAATCAGATTCCGAAATATTCCAGGAAGATAAAATGCTTTTTGAAAAATTCAGAGAAAAACAGTCATTTGTAAAGGAAACAATACGTAGGAAAGCTTCATTGAGTCTCTAGTAGAAGGGTCAAGTGTGACGTTCACTTTCGAGACGTGCAGCTTTCATGATGGGAGAAGTGATTTCAGATTCCTGGC
>BGPR01003260.1:17673-81435 GCA_013235015.1 Araneus ventricosus | reverse complement strand
GAAGCTCATGTCCACCTCTTGTCTTCCTCGGCCGTTAAATAACACGCACAGTGTCAGTTGAGTAGCCTATGTCTCACTGTCATACCCCTTGTCTCCTGGCCGTTACAACACACTTGGACGCACAGTGCTGAGTAGCTTATTCATGTCAATACCTCTTGTCTTCTCCCTGGCCGTTAAACCACTGGACGCACAGGCTCAGAGGAGCTTAGCTCATGTCAATACCCTCTTGTCTCCGCTGTGGGAACCACTGGACGCACAGTGTCAGTTGAGTAGCTTAGCTCATGCCAATCTCTTGTCTTCCCCTGGCCGTTAAACCACTGGACGCACAGTGTCATTGAGTAGCTTAGCTCATCGTCAATCCCTCTTGTCTCTTCCTGGCCGTTAAACCACTGGACGCACAGTGTCAGTTGAGTAGCTTACTCACACCTCCTTGTCTTCCCCCGTTAAACCACTGGACGCACAGTGTCAGTTGAGTAGCTTAGTCCATGTCAATACCTCTTGTCTTCCCGGCCGTTAAACCACGACGCACAGTGTCAGTTGAGTAGCTTATTCATGTCAATACCCTCTTGTCTTCCCCGGGTCTAAACCACTGGACGCACAGTGTCAGCTGAGTAGCTTTAGCCTGCTGTCAATGTCACTCCCCTTTTGTAGCAATACGTAACTGAACGAAGTGTCACCAGTGTCAGTTGAGTAGCTTAGCTCATGTCAATACCCTCTTGTCTTCCCCGGCCGTTAAACCACTGGACGCACAGTGTCAGTTGAGCAGCTTAGCTTACCATATGCTGTATGAGAGAAAACATATATGAAATGAACAAAGACAGCTGGGCCGAGTGTGAGTGTGCAGAGCATTTTACAGGGCTAGGCGCGCATTTTGTTGACGCAGAACACCTGTCTCTCCTATGTGTAATTAGCGCTTTCTTTAGAATTACAACTAGAATAGTCTTTCTATTAAACTGGAGTTTTCCCGCAGACAGAGGCTGTTGTAAACGTCTGCTATACGAGGAAAAACGCCGGCCATGCACCTTGGATTAGATTTAATTTTCCCTTTCTAATCCTGTTGTATTGTTCTGGTACTAATTTAGTCAAATTGAGTAAAACCTTTAACGTTAGATTTCGCTTCATAATTTTATCTCTAATCGTTACTGGAAATTTTGAGATATATTTTAGCGAAAATGAATATTTTGTCCTCCACTCCCTTACATCTTCCACAAAATAGAGAACGGGACACTTCACAAATTGTGGTAAAAGCTTTTCACACTCTCAGTAGTTTCTTTCAAAGGAAACCAACTACGATACAACTATGGAAGTTGCTTTCATTGTGGGCAATGGATAAAAGGACCTGAAACGTGGACCCGCATTTCATCAATAACGTTTCTTCTCCTCCCTCCGGGTATTGGACGTAAACGTCTAAAGAATCTTTTAGCCTACTTTTATACGCTACACTAAGCTCAACCAACAAAGATGTTCGCACTAACACGCACGTTCACAAAGGGCTTTGTTATTCGATGAAGGGGTAGAATTATTGAAGTTTAAAGTTCCCACTAACTTAACTCACTACTACTATGTCATAGATAAATGCTGATTATTAACTTTTCAAATAAATTAATATTTTGGTAGAAAAAGTTAAACCAAATTATATTAACTCGGCTTTTGTACGTAGAAAAATTTGGATTCAAACTCATTTGCTTGTTTTTAGCATTTTTACTTTCTCGTATACGAAGTATCCAAAGAGAAAGTATTGTAATCGTCAAAAAATTCCAACTCGAGATTTTGACGGATCTCCACGTTTTAGACCTCCCTGAGTCCGAAAAACACAATTTGGGAATCATGTCTGTCTGTGAACACGATAACTGTTAGAGATACGGGGATGAATTTAGTATGTGGTCTTTAAACATAATTTGTAAGTTTCTATCAAATTTTGGACAAAATACGTCTACGGGAAGACTGTCTGTCTGTATGTTCGAGGTCATGCGAACGCTACAACTCAAAAACTTGAAAAGCCAGATGGATAAAATTTTATGCACAGTTTTATCGTCATGAATGTAAGTCCGTATAAAATTTTGGGACAAATACGTCAAAGAGTTGATTGTCCGTCGGTCCGTATAATTTACTTTTGAAGAGAATCCGTTATCTCCACACGCATGCGTACTGGAAGAACGGAGAGGAATTTCATTACGGAGTAGCGAATTACGTCAGTTTGTCCTTGAGCCGGTAAGAGAAGAAAATCGTTACGCATCTCTTTGAATTTCATTCTTTGCCTAGATATTTTTCAATCACTATAATGAAAAACCTTCTGATAGTCATTGGATTCTGGGTAACAATAGGTTCGAATTTTTTTAGCCACGCGGGGGAAGGGGAAACGGCACCTTTTTGGGGAAGTATACGAGAAAGTTTAGGGAAGAAGACTCCCGCTGGTTTTCAAGAGAAGGCAAAATCTTTCTTCTATATATTGGAAAGGTTTATACTCCCGCTTGAATTATTTGTAAAAATTATGCCTAGTGACCTTGTACTTGCTTCTGCAACTGGTGATAATATATTCAACATTTTTCATGTCAGTGTCAGAATGATCTACTTGCATGCTAACCTTCCCAAATTAATCTGAATCTAAATTCTCAGTTAATGAATCTAAATATTTTGCATACAGATAGCATTGGAAGTACACACGATATAGTGCCTAGGGTCTCAAACAAGCCAGTAGGATGGAATAGAGAAGAGATAATGTTCGTTACAGGACACGGGCCTTTCCCCTCATACCTTCTTCGCTTCAATCTTCGAACACATGACAACTGCTCGTGCGGAGGAAAAGGAGATCCAATTCACTATACCACAAAATGTCCGTTTACCCTCTCCTGGCATTTCCAAACTCCAACAGTGTCACTTAAATTACGGTGGTTGAAAACCATTCTCACGGTTAGGTTAGGTTAGGTTATATTAACGTCCCGTTTTGAAGCAACACGAGGGCTATTTAGGGACGGACCTCGTAATTTTGAACCGCGGTCAGATGACGAGGACGACACCTGAGCTGGCACCCCCCTCTCCAAACTTCCGCGCCACACCAACGGGAGGACGTTTGGCCACTACGTATGATTTAGCGTGCAACAGGCCCCATACACGGCGGATCTTCAGTGGAATCGGGTTTCGAACCTGCGACCCTCCGGTCCCGAGGTCGAGACCTTACCACTAGGCCACCGCGGCCTTAACCATTCTCACGAACAACTTCTCAAGAACCCGACTTCGACTCCTAATGCGTTTCATATGCGATGAGAACAATCTCATTGTAGAGGATAATAATTGAGCACGCATCCACCCAGACTGACATACACTTCCGGCTACTTATGATTTTTTTCCATCTACGTATTTTTTTCTATTTTATATTGTTTTCTATGTTGTTCTGTCCAGTGTATGTTTCTTTTTCATAATTATTTGTTTGTGTGCCGGTTATTTGTTTTTGCCCTTTCTTAAAAAAATAAAATTCACCTCCATCCATCCAAACCGGAAAGGAGCCAAATGGCTCTAAACACGAGGATGTAGGTGGTGTAATGTAATGTAATAGGAACATCCCCCGAGTGCAATGAGTCTAATCGACTCGTTCAGTCTGACTTCCACCGTCCATTACAGACATTTTTTGTGATCGCGTCACGTAAGCGTACTCAATACGTCTTCCCTCCAAGTATGCAAAAGAAATTTGTTGTGGATCCTGAAGAGAGACACACACAACTAATAAATTATGTACATTGAGATTTTTCGACTCTTTGAATAAAAACTACCAGCAATTTTACACAATTGGTGACCAATTTACAATCGACGAAAAATTGGAGTCCTTACCCAGATAGTAATTTTAGTTTGCAGCAAGCTTGCCGCAAATTTGTCATGACAAGAGTGCAAGCTTGCTACAAATTTGTCATGACAAGAGAAGAAAGATTTCGCTAATACATCATTCGATTCGATTCGTATACGATTTATTTTAAAATATTTTCTTGATTTCATTAATTTTTTGAGTTGAGAATATGATTTGAACTCAAAGAGAGAGCGATTTTCGCTAATAATTACGTTTTGCTAGTAGAATAAATTATGAAATTAGAGTTCAAAAGTAATTACTTTAAAATGAGACAAAATGTATAAGTTATTATTTTTCAACAAACGTTGACTGTTTTTTCGATTTAATTTTGTTTATAAACGCTAAAATTTCAACATTAAGAAAAAGGCGATATAGTTTTCTTTAAAGTAAAAAAATTAATAAAAAGATGGAAAATGTTTCAAAATTTTTTTATAAAAAAGTTAGTTTTTTCACAAATTATAGTTGATTTATTGAATTAATAAAAAGAAGGACGGTCTAGGAGATGCTATTAAAAATCGTATTTTTTTTTTAAACAGAGACAAAGATAATTATCTCTTTGTGCTATCTTTGCATCAAGCTTGTTTTGCAAATTTGATTTGGCGCTATTTGTCATGGTGAACTTGCAGCAGACTTGCAAAGGAAGGTGGCGCTAGTTGTCACGGCGAATTTGCTACAAGTTCGCTTCAAATTTGACTCGTCAAATTCGATATGACAAGCTAATATCAAGTCAAAATCAAACTTGCTGCAAACTTGCGTGCTATCTGGGTATGTGGGAGATGCTTGTTTATTCTATATAATACCGAATACATTTTTTTGTTTTTCTATTTTATCTGGTCATTTTTTCTCCATTTCTCACTATTATGATTCCTTAACAAATTAAAGTAATAAACTAAGAAAAAATGGTTGGAAATTTGAAGCCGAGGGTGGAACAAATGACCTAACGTACTCCATACGCAGTCCCTGCCAAATTGTACCACACACCAGCCCCTCCCACGAAGGGTTAATGACTTAAAATTTAAAAAGTGAAAAATAATTTTAAAAATTCCGCTCTTAGTGTTTTAATAACGTGTGTTTTTTAAAGCTATTTTTATTTAATTTATTAAAGTGTTTCATTTCTTCGATCTGAAATGCGCTCTCTTTCGTTCAATTATTTTGGTACGTTTCAGATGACATTTTCACCAACCTCGATTGACTTTTTTGCTCCGGAATTGGCTCCATGTTTTTTGGGAAGACATCCCCGATCGTATTAAAATAAAACGACGTGACAGAAGTTATACTGTGATTTTCTATATTCGATATCTCTAATTGCAAACGGAAGCTAAAAATTTCATATTTTTTCCATTTTAACATCGATAACATCCCTTTCAATTGTAATGATTGTTATCCCGTTTAATTTGATAATCTTCATTTCTTCATTCATGATTCATTTCGTGATTCATTCGATTCTTCATTTCATGATTCATTTCGAATTCCAGCGTAGAACAACCCTACAAATAAATGCAATAGCACTCGAGTTAACCGAATGTCGGTTAGCCGAAACCCGGGTTATCCGAAATACCTCTGAAACCGCAAATCCAGAAAACACATACTGCACTGTATGGGGATTATAGGCGGAAGCTAAAAATTTTATATTTTTTTCCATTTTAACATCGATAACATCCCTTCGAATTATAATGATTGTTATCCCAGTTAATTTGACAATCTCCGTTTCTCTCTTAAAATGATTCATTTGGAACTCCAGCGTAGAACAGCCATACAAATAAATACAATAGCACTCGATTTAATCAAACGTGGGTTAGCCGAAACCCGGGTTATCCGAAATACCTTTGAAACTTCAAACCCAGAAAACACATACTGCACTGTATGGGGATTATAGGCGAGAGTGCGCTGGGCTATGGCTAGCGGAGAGGTGACCAACCGACCTAAATATGTAATCTTAACTTTAGTAAAGAACATAAGTGTGGACTACAAAGACAGTTTTGAAGTGATTTTAAACTCAAAATTTTCAGAATTACATTCTGCCAATTGGTTACAAAATAATAATAGGTGTTCTTGGTTTCACCAAAAAAATCTTTATCCGATACGGCTTCCTTACCTTCAGTTCGTTTATCCGGGGCTGCACTGTATTTAAAATGTGTCCCTCAATTTACTAGGAAGAAATGAGCTAACGAAACGAGAAACAAAGCAAAAATTTTTTTAACACCTCTCAATCTGAAATAAAAAGATGCAGTTAGTGCGAAATAATATTTTAGAGGGACAGCGATAGGTGAGTTTTATTTCATAGACAATTTTTTTATGATTCCCGGATATTTTTAAAAATACGTATTTGGAAAAGAAATTCCTTGGTTTAAATAAATTACTGATTCATTTCTAAAACTTAACGAGATTTTCCGTTGGAGCAATTCACCTGAGAGGGAATTCTTATCATAAATTGCTGCAGTTAAGATCATACTTTGGAAGATAGCATCCAAATGGTGAGTGACTGCAATGAATCGTCGAGTAATGATAATGGTATTCTTCCCCTTTAATTTGGATTCTTTTCCAATTATGAATATGTGGTAAAAGGGATTATTTCTGTTGCCATTATCTTATTTAAAGTGTTCTATAATCTTATAAATTTAATTTATTCATCGCCACCATAGGCTGATGTGAAGAATTAGAGACTTTTACATATTTTTTTAAATTTTATGCCGGATAAATTTTAAATAAATATTTCATGTTTCAGAAGTGAATCTTTTAAGCGCTGTAATTTATAGAATTCTTTAAAATGTTTAATTTCTTGTTGCTTATTTTTTTTACCAGAAATCTTTCCCGAATTTTTCTTTCCATTTGATGATTTTGTAGTTCTTCAGCAGTTGTCCATCACGGCTTCCATGATATGTCAGTGACATTCCGAAACAACAAAGGTGATTTAATAAAACCATTTTCAAAAGCATCCGTGTTGTAGTCCGACAAAGAGCCATTCTAAAATTTATCGGACACCACTACGTGAGAAAAGCAAAAAAAATAAAAGATGTAAAAAAATCAGTAGGTTATAAGGCGAATAGTAGTGTATCTTTTGCTAAAATTACGCAGAAGACTAAGTAATTGAATTAAGAAAATAGTGAGAATGAAAAGAACAAAAACAACTAGATATACAAATAATGCTTATTCTACCATGACACGAGAATATTAAAAAAATAAGGATGAAGAAAAATCAATCGGTATAAGGCTTGCGCATAAATTTCTGAATAATTGAAATAATCAAATAATGAAAATGAAAAGAATAAAGAAAAATAGATGTACAAATAATATTTCATTTTATGCTTATTCTGTATGGTTTTATTCAGTGAAAATGACAAGCTTTTCGAAATTAGATCCTCAGTCGATGGGCCAAGATTGAAACTCGAATTAATTTTCTGCAAGAGATTCAGACATTTGATAAAAAATGTGTCTTCATAAAAGGGAGGTAGAACCAGGCGGGTAGTTAATATGAAAAATCTTAAGAAACAAGAACTTGAAATAGTTCACAACAGCTAGAATGAAATAGATGAAAACAGAATATTTTGCTCAATTATCGCTAACAGAACCGAGAAAAAATGTTGGTACTGTTCGGTTATTACCAGTATCTCTTCATTTTCAACTATCTTGAATCTTGATGCAAAATGAGTATAAGATTTGAAACATTTTTTTCCTAAAAGTTGCGTCACCACAACGTAACTAGTAGTTCTATAGACATCGACCCCCCCCAAACAAAATCTTAGATCTGTTCTTCATCACAGTCTTTAAAGGTTTATCCAATGCTGCCACTCATCTTGAAAACAATATTTTTTCCATGAACACCAGATATAATAGTTTGTCTGTCGAGGAGATACCTTCTTTGTCCCTATATACACTATCTGATCAAAAGTATCCGGACACTTTCGGATTTTTACATTTTTTATAATTTCTCCTATAGGGCTAGGCCGACTCCCTTGAACTACTACCATGTAAAGAATGGACTCTAACCCACACTTTACAGTGAAGATTCGGTCACGAAGGCAATTAGGGGGGCCACCAAAAAGGCATGAAGGCGAAAATGTAGTTTGACCCATCCAGTTTCATAGAAAGCTGATAACAAAATGTAAATTTCATAAATGACTATGTTTGAGGTTCATAATATTTACATGAATTTTCATAAACGCAACACAAATATTCGGGAACATATAAAGGATTTCTTTAAAAAATCACGAATTTTCCCGCCTGTTTTTTGCTTATAACATGCAGAGTTTTCCCAAATTATACGAAACTTACAGAAAAAGTATCAATACATTAGAGAAGCATTGTATAAAAATGTGGAAAAAATACTTTGAATATTAAAGGAAATATAAGTATTTGCAGTGAATGATTTTTTTCTGCTCATGTGCGAGATGTAGCGTAATTTTACTTTCACAGCTTCAAAGCTAGATATATAGGACAACTTATATAAAAATTTTAGTCGAATACTTTTAAAATTCGGAACGATATCAGCATTCCAATGAGCAGAATTTCTGCTTCCCTCTGGGAGAAGCAAAACGAAGAGGGTTTTCCACAAATTGATATTTTTAAACATGAATTTTCGAATAATTTTATAAAATTTAACAAAGATTGAATATGCTGAATGCTTAGACAAAGTTAAAAATAATAACATAATTTAAATTGGAGTTCGACGATTACTATCCGAAGATTCAAGTTTAAAAAATATCAATTTGTGGATAAACCCGCATCATTTTGTTTCTCTTCGAAAGAATCAGAAATTCTTTTCACTGGAATGCTGATATCTTTCTAAATCTTAATGGTATTCGACTGGAATTTTTATATAAGTTGTCATACATATCTGGCTTTGAAGCTGTGAAAGAAAAATTACTCTACGTCTCGCACATGCGTAGTAAAAGATTATTTACTACAAATACTCTTATTTTCTTTAAGTATTGATTCCAAATTTTTACAAAATGCTTCTCTAACATATTGTCACTTTTTCTGTAAGCGTCGTATAATTTGGTGGAAAAGTCTGCATGTTATAAGCAAAAAACAGGCGGAAAAATTTGGGATTTTTTAAGAAAACCTTTTTATCTTCCCGAATTTGTGTTGTGTTTACGAAAATGCATGTAAATATTTTGCTCATCAAACATAACCATTGATGAAAGTTGTATCTAGTTATCAGCTTTACGTGAAATAGGATGGGTCAATCTCCATTTTTGCCTTCATCTCTTTATGGTGCCCATCCTTATTGCCCTCGTGACCGAATCGTTACTGTAAAATGTGAGTTAGAGTGTATTCTTTACATGGTAGAAATTCAAAAGCAGTCGGAACAGAGTTGTAGAAAATTTTACTCTCGAGCGTGAAGGTAGTCTTCAAAGTTTTATAACATCAACCATTTGGCTGGAATATGATCTGGGAATTGGCTGGAAAAACAACCTTTGACGAAAAGAGCAAAGCAAAATCAGATGGAAATAAACAGGAAAAATTATTCTCAACATGAAATTATGGTCTTATCTCTCTCGCTCTCTTTTCTCAGCGCGAATTACTTACACAGATCTTTGCTTTCATCAGTATTAACAAAATTACAATTAAATGTCTGTTTTTATCAGTATTGACAAAATTAAAATTAAATGTTTGCTTTTATGAATAATAGCCTAAATTGAATCAAATATCTCACCTTTAACAAAACGATTCAAATGTTTGAATAGTGCCAAATTCTTCCCCCAGTAGCACAGAAATATTATATAATATTTGCACAATATTTTAGAATATTATGAACACCAAATACCGTAACAAAGTATTGTATTGTATGTATCAGTATTTCCGAGATACTAAATTTTCACAAATAATATAAAAACAATCTTTTTTTATAAAAAGATTCATTTCAACTTAGGATATCACTCAATTGGAGGCTTTATTTAAAAAAAACTCCACTGGAACAATTATTCTTTAAGATACTGAATATTATATACTATACAATACAATGCATACAATATTTTAATTTCTACATTTAACGACGTTTATCAGTATTGTAAGGTGAAGTTATTCTTACTGTCAACAGATGGCAGCATACTGTAACACTTCATTTATAAGCGTTTCTCAATATTTTAATGTGAAGTTATTCTATTCGTCAGCAGATGGCGGCATGATCATACTGTAACATTATACTTATTAGCGTTGAATCATATGTCCGAAAAAATATTTTACAAAATGTTCATTTGAGTGATAATTTTACACCTTCATTTTGTTTTACTGTATATAAAAGGCGGGCCGGATTCAGCTAAGGAAGTTGATCATAAAACAGCTCTCACATATGGATTATCTGTTGTTCTGTGAAAAAATTTTGAGTGTTATTCTCATCGTAAAAATATGCATGTGAATTATTGTTGCGAATTTTGTATTTGATTTTCAATAAATACTGAAATTATAAATGTTAAATGCGTCTCGTATTACAATGAAAGAGGAATAAATAAATTTCAAAATTATTTTAAAACCTTTCAAACGTATTATTATGAATAAATACTTTTGAAACTCTTATTGCCTTAATTTATTAAATTAGCAAAGTTATATAAGATCTAAAATTGCTTCCTCTTTGAGTTCAAATTTCAATTTGAACTCGAAATTGTAACGATAAAAGATACTTTAATTAAGAAGAATATTCAGAATTAATTGTGAATGTACATGAAATTTCGCAGAGATCCGAACTCTATAACTACATTTTATCATCATCATTTGCGCTTTCTGCTGCAAGTCTCGGTGGTCCAGTGGTAACGTGCCGGTTTAGTAAGCAAAATGTCTCGGATTCAAAGCTCGCTGTAAGTAGAGGTGTTCAAAAATTCACAAAGTGTTACCCATGAGTTCAGCACTTAGGAATTAAGTAATTAATATTTTCCCATTCTTCTAAAATGTATTTTTAAAATATTCAGTATATTGTTATATTATTCAATATTATGTAATATTATTTAGTATAGTACAATATTATTTAATATGGTATAATATTGTACAGTATTATATAACATTGTACAATATTGAAAAGGTTTTACGTTTTACACTGTTTCAATATTGGGAAAAATATTGTACAATATTACTTTCGCGAATTTTATGATATTACACAATATTATATGCTACCTGGGACATTAACTCGCCAAAACTTCGAAACCAGGAAAACAGCCAACATCTTGAAACAAATTTTAAAAAATTAAAATCCTTACATATACCTCGTTTTCTATTGCTTCAAGGAACATTTATGACAAATTAGAAGAAATTCGAACAACGCGTTTGGCCGTGACTTCGTAACAAACCAATTTACAGAGAGATGAAATGCTGAATGAGCGAGTTAAAACCGAGATCTCGCTTCGCCGGTTCAAGAATCAGAAAATATGAATTACTCGAATTTATTATCTTTCTAATAATTATTTTAGGAAGTTTTTTCAAAGTTTCTGCGGAAATATAAACAAAATGAATGATATAAAGAGTTGAAATTAAGGAACCTCTTCACATTTGGGAAAGTTGGAGACGAAAGAATTCGGTACATCGAGCTTTATTTTATAATTTAATTCAAGTGGAATCTTAAAATTCGAAATTTCAGAGAATACTTTATCTATATAAATAAAACGGAAACTCATAAATAGGTTGAACATTGTAAAAATCCTAACTACTTCAAATATTGTTCACAAATACTATGAGGCATAAGAAAGGTTTTGGTGAAGGTTTCGTGACAATGAATTCAAAAAATTATCTCTCATTATTTAAAAATTGTAACGGATATAAGTATCCGCCGTGTCATCAGATGGAGCAGCCTTCTCTCTCTCTGAAGAGATAACAAGCGAACTTCGATAGCAAGACACGCTCAAGTGGAAAGAAGAAATTTTGAATAAATTTTTACATTCACGCATATGACACGCACACAACAAGGCAATCAACAGCTGATTCGATATGTGATAACTAAATCCTTTGTTATGTATTTTTTACACGTTAAGTACTTCAAATTTTGCTCATAAATACTGACAAGTAAGGTAGGTTTTAGTGAATGTTCCTTGAAAATTAATTATTCAGTTAAATTATTATTAAAAGGCATGAAATATTCTCATTCCGAGCAATGCAGGCATAACAGCTATAGAATTACAAAAAGGATTTCCGAGCCCAAATGAAGTAGAAGAGACCAGGGCAAATTGTCGATGTTAACAGTTAACCATTTTTAAAAAATTTTATTTTGAGGTAATTTTTTTCTTTGCATGAAGACTAAACTTTTATTGATTTGTACCTAAATGGAGAATTTTTTATTTTAATATAATCAAAATTGTTTTACTATTTAAAAAAGAACAATGCAAAATTGTCAACTTGCCCTGGTACCTGGGCAAGATGACAGTTACGATAAAAGTTTAATACATTTTTATTTTTAGAAAATATAGGGCAGAACACTAATTAATGAAACATCGTAAAGTATTTTTTTCCTCGACTAATATGTAATGAGAGGGTTATTTTGCTTAGAATTTGAGCTCATAGTAAATTAATATAACTGAAAACCAATTGTTTTTTATGTACAAAAATTCGACACAAAGTTTCCTCCTGTAGAGTCTGAGTAGTCCTCGAGTCATCACGTGTGGCATTTGCAACACTCCATTCGATCTTCTCATGGATGGTCATATCTCATCACACGCAGGGTACTGTATTATATTGTTACAAAGCTATAAAATCGTTTCACTGATATGCTAATCTTGGCGACAAACTTGGCGACTTGGCGATAAATTTGGCGACTTGGTGGCGACTTCGGCGACAAAAGGAATTTTCTAGAAGGACCTCGAACTTTCAACCTATTTCTACTGGTTTCATGAACTTTCTAGAGATTACGTCACTTTCTACGTAATGAAGTCACTTCCTGTTGAAAAAAGTATAAAAGCAAGCTCTCAAGCCAAGAAGAGTGAGTTAGATTTTGATCAGCAAGCAAGCCGGTGAGCTAATAGGAAACCTTTGAGCGCTGTGTTAAAATTTATTGGTAATCTCTGATGTGAATTTTTACAAGTGCTGTTTTAATACTTGTGCTACGTTTCTTTGCTTGGAAATTTGTAAAATAAAGAGCTTTATTTTTTAATCCTGCTTATTGGATTGCATTCACGTACACCCACAAGACAAGTTCGTTACAATATTTTCTTTGGAAGTTTGAACTAACGTCATGAGTGTCAGAAGTTCGGCTTCTTAGTTTCCTTACAGGAACCAAACTTCAGTTTCTTGGCAGCAACTTCTTCTTTTGCACCCCGACCCTCTTGTCTTTGCTGCTTTAAACGTTCTTCTTCTTCCACCTTCTGTGTTTCTTTTTGAGCCAACATCTCTTGAATATATAAACTTATTAAAATATTTTATGTAGGTAAGACGCTTTGCAACATGTTACAGAACAGTTAGTGGATCATGTAGCTCAAGAAAAGAACACAAAACAGTTTTTAAAAAACCTATATTCATCAAGAAGAAAACAGTAAAAAGCACTTGGGTCAAGATGACGAGATCGTCAACTTGCAGAGGCCATCTTGCTCTGATCAGAAATGTTAAAAGTCTTCGATTAATGTGGTGGGATTAACAAAAATAAGATAAAAATAAATAGTAATTGTGGAAAGCTTATTGTCTAAAGTAGCCAAGCGTAGCAAAGAATAACTAAATATTTTAGGTATTAGTCCACGAAATCTTACGTTGAAGGTCTTGGAAAATAACAACATGTGAAGAACCCCATATAACAAACAACGAAATGGCAGCACTGAATACAATGTGAGTTTTTTACTTTCTAGCAGTGTGGAACACTAGTAATATCCGTATGGTGGGGAAGTAAAAGTAGTATGACGTTAAAAAAAGTCATTCTTCATCTTTCCTGGCTCATCAACTTACCCTGGCCTCCCTTAATCTTTATTCAAATACCTAGACTATAAATAACTAGAAAATCACCCGTCATGGTTTTACGGGTGCAAATTGCCTCTTAATTCGAGAGATTTCCCTTCAAATTTGACGTGCTTGAATAGATATATATGCGAGAGAAATGTTTAAAATTGATTGAAAACAAATAAAATAAACATATGTTTTACGACAGGAAATATTTTTTTATTTACATATTATTTAAATATTTCTTTATTCAAAAAACCTCTCGGTGAACAATATTCCGTGTGAAGTATTTTTCGTTGTTTAATAATTTTCCTTGTACTTCAGATGTCTTTGTGTAAATTTTAATATGATTGGGAATCCTAGACCTTGAAAGTGCAACATGGAGCTGTCCATGTGAAAAGACAGGCTCATCGAGGTAAATTCCAACATAATCGAAAGTTTGCCCTTGCGATTTGTCGATAGTCATCGTGGAAGCTGGAATTAACGGGAGCTGGCGGCGGTTGAGAACGAACGGTAGATTCACGTCACTGGTGGCTAATTTAATTCTTGGCAAGAAAACAACATCGTCGCGATTGCATTCAGATACAATTCGGCGTCCAAACTATATCACGCGCATCATATATCACTGACGTAATTTACTACTTTCTATTAAAAAACGGAAATTAATTTGAAATGTAGGATTAATATAATTTAAAATTTCTCGGGAACTACTGATCATTTCCAGATAAATTTTATATCAACCGATAGAAAATGTTATTTCACTATTTTAGAGCTATTAAATTTGAAATTAGAACGACAATTACTCTTTTAAATTTAAAATTACTGGAATTTAGGTTCTCTAACATTGAAATAACGCTGTTTAACGTCTCGCAGTGCTATGGCGCGAGTTTGTTGGTGACGTCAGAGCGTTACCGGAGGATCTGGGCTATTATATTAGTAATATACATTTAGGGGAATCAGTTAAATTTACATTATTTGATAACATATTTTAGTCATGAAAAGACACTTTCTCTTCTGTCAAATAAATGCGTCCATGTCCGCTCAACGAGTTCGGTTGCCGTAAAGGCATCAAGTACGGGGGCATGGGGCGGCGTTCTGTCACATAAATGATAATTTTAAAATAAATCGATTAATGCTAATTCTTTACTTCGCACCCAGTGATAAACATTTACGCTGCGAAATCACTTTAAATCTTGAACATACTATATTACAAAATAAATAGCAACAATACGGAGAAACGTTTTTGATTTCGCTTTGCTTTTCAAGGCATAATTACATAAATAATTCGAAAGGCACATCTATTTTAGAAAAGATTTATTGTTTTTAAAATATTTAAATTAGTTTTTATATTTGTAATGACAATGCCTGGGTATGAAGGGTAAACCTTCCATATGAGCAATGTCATTCATAACTATCAACAGGACTATCCATCAACAGCATCGTCGTGAAACCAAAAGATATCATCAATCAGCCAAACGAGGATAAAATGTTTAAAAACTGATAAAGAAAATTAGCATTAGGTATACTGGGAACTTCTCTGAAATTTGAACTTATGTACCCATATGGATATTTTAATGAACTTTTTCAACATGCCATCGATCTATCGAAATATTTTCAGCAAGATATACTGATAAAGTTTAAATTAGTTTAGTAATTTATTTTAATAAATTTTAATTGCTTATTTCTTATACTAAAAAACAACATATTAATAGCGCATCAGCCTACGTTCCATTTCTTGACACTAATACTTCCGTCATTATCATGAGGAACATTGATGCATTCATGCCGTAGTAAATTGATAAATATCACCAGGAACGTGACATATCTTATTCTTCACACACTGTGCTAGTAAAAATATCACTCAAGTGAAAGTCAAACGTAATAGAGTTTCTTAACCCAATTAAGTAAATAGATTTAGAATAAAATCCTTATCAATTTTATTTTAAAAACTGCAAAACTGGTGCATAATTGTTTAGTGAAGATGAATTCTAAATTGAATTGTTATAAAATAAACCAAGAAATAATAATTTCAAACTCATAAATTAATCATTACAATCAAGATAGCTGAATGAAACATTGGTAATCATGATTGTTATAATAATGCAATTCACTCTTGCTATGTTCGAACATTTCAGTATAGGTATATTTTTCGAAAAATAATAGCTGACATTTGAATGAAAAAAAACGCAAAAATTCCAATGAAAGGGTTTTTAAAGCAAGTTTATAATGGTGTACCAAAAATTAGAATATTTTTTTATTTTAACAATTTTCTACTTGTCAGTTTTTAATTTATAAATCGGTATTATATCCATTACGGAATCTTACAATGGATTTTTCTTAAATTCTCCATAAGATAGCGGCACGAATATGGAATCAAAAAGTAATTAAATTAATCGATGGATTGATAATGTAGTTTCTAACGTATTATAATCATCGCCATTTTCATTGGAAACATACAAGTTTATAAAATTTCAGAACCCTAGCATTCGAAGAAGTGATTGAAGAATCGATTACCAAATTCCATCTTCCAAACAAGAAATAAGTCAAGTTAAATAAAAGAATATACTAAAATCGCTGTTGTTTAACCAAAAATATTGTAATGTAAATCACTCTTGTATAAGTAAGAAGAGAAAGCCGTGATACTGAAATCACAGAGAATGGCTCTCAATGAGCATTTTATAACTGTCACAGTAATTTGTTTTAATATTGAGTCCATGTGTTCTGTCTACTAGCAATATTATTCCAATAGAGTTAATTATTAATAAGCATTTCTCCTCAGATAACGCATTTTAAATTGATTCATTGTAATTTATTTATGATAGGGATCGCTATAGCAGTATCGTGGATGCAAAAACGGTGAAGAGGTTAAAAAAAACATCTTCCGGATTGCTGAAAACATAGCATTAATTCAATCCCGTGAGAAATGCAAGAAGTTATACTTTGATTAAACTGTAAGAAAGCGATTGAAGCGAATCAAAAGGGAAGTTCTGTTAGAACAAAACAAGCTGAAGAAAAAGTAACTAAATTTTGAAAATATTTCCCATAAAGCAACTACGTAAAATAAAAAGATAAAATTCTTAAAAGCAAAAGTCTAATTAATTGAACAGTTTGACTATATTTAATTTTGATCAAAGCGCATTTTGAAATAATAACCAAAATAAGTCAATGAGAAAATTTTTGTAGTTAATGATTTTATGACTGATTTGTGTTAAAACAATTTCAAACTTTTGCAAAACTTATTTTTAAATTTATGTGCCTTCCTGTTTCCATCTTTTCTGGAGACCAAAACAGAAAAGCTCATAAGAATCAAAAGATTAATTTAACAATCTGCATCGCAAGAAAGTACACTTTTTTAACAGATGTCTCATTAAGCTAAAATAAATATATTTCCTTTAAAGGCAAATAAATAATTTGTTAATTACTTACATAAAATAATCTTCAAGAAAAAAATGAGTTTATTAAATGCCAAAATAATAATTTATCATTTTGAAACGAAGAAATAAATTATTATTTTGACATAAACGTTATCGATTAAGCCATCAAACTCGCTCTGAAAATTATTAAATCCAGTATTAAGAACACGTAACTTCAGTTAAAACTCTTTATATACAAATTATAAACAAACCTTACGGATAATTTTTGAAGTGTAATATATTTTTATATGTCCTTCGTTAATTCAAAATTCAATAACAAGCAAAATGTAATTTTAATTTAGTTTCCCTTATTAAGTGAATTTTCATATAACATTTATGCATATAACATTAACCATTGTGCAAACAATAAATAAAAACAACTGAAATCTTGTTTGAAAGGAAAAATGTATTAAAGCTGATTTCATTAACAACATTTTTTCAAATGCCTTTGCTTTTCAATCTCAATAATAAACAGTATAAATAAAGTATTTAGCAGAATTCATCATTCATTTATGAAACTTCATTTAATGTATCGGTAAAATAGAAAGTATGATTCAGTAAGTTAAGTTCTTCCATAGCTTATCAGAAGTTTCGATAAAAAGTTGCAAAGAATTCTGCAAGATGATAACGTTAAGATATGGTAAGTGGCAAATCGAATTGTGTTTACAGATATTGAAACTACCGAAACTACTAACAAGTTTCAAAAGTAATTTTTTTTCAGAAACAATTAAATGACTGTCATAGAAAAAAAGATTTAGTTGAAGATCTTCGAAGAAATTTAATATTCAAATCGATGTAAATAAATAATATGAATTTAATAGCTAACTGCATTCAAAAACAAAACATTTCAACAAAAACATAAAATTAAGTTTGCTGACATTCAGCTGCTAAAAAAGAAAAAAGCTCTGGTGAAGGAAAACAATTTCTTACCTGTTGATAGAGAAGCGATTGCACTCAGCTGGGACGATAACTGAAACTTTTCCACCCCGCGCCGAGAGCAAACTCACTTCAGAATCGTCGAAACGACGAAAGATCCCAACTCTTCCATCCTTTGCTCCCACTTATCCCGAGAACGCCCTCTAGTGGAAGAGTCGCGTACCACATCAAAAGTTTGTAAGTAATTTCTTTCATCTTTCGTACTAAACTCTTGCAGTATGAGACAATCCGTTTCAAATCAATCTTAACTTCAGATCAACCACCCGATTCTAATATTTTCTTAATACAAAGTTACATTTTTATATAAGAGTGAAGAAAAAGAAACAGCCATAGTTTCGTGTTGTAGCTGTTGAATTCACCACATCTGCGAAGGTTTAGTTGTTTTAAGACGTCAACTCTCTAATTTTCGTTTCATTTTAAACTATCCTTACTTACAAATCATTACAGTTATAAAAATATATCTAGTCCACTTTATTATTCGTTTACTAAGGATTTATACCCTATGAAATAATAAGGATTTAGACTAATTGTTGCGCGGTTCTATTTCGTTTCTGATAACCTCTGCACTTTGGGTAAAACCCGGTTCTCCAAGTGGCGTAAGACCGGGGCAGTCAGTATTGATGGTTCCTCTGATGAAGACGATAAAAACACATCAGTCGTTGATTGCTTCTATTGTAATGATGTACTTTCTAATTTAAATAAAGAAGTAGGGTTAATCCAATGTAAAAACTCTCTTAGCTGTGCCCACGAAAGCTGCAGTGGCGCAGAGGACATGTGAATTTTATAATATATAATATATATTAATTTAATATTCTTAAATTGTCATATAAAATAATAATGATAGCAACTTTTCCACTGAAAATCGAGTTTTCCTAATTTCCAATAACGTTAACATATGTACCTAAAACAGGGTAGTTTTACATTTTTTATTAAAAAATCATTGACAAAATATGTAATGAAACAGCGACTGTTCTGGAAAGATATATTGCACGTCGATAAACAACGAATATTTTAATAAAATTAGAGAGCTCTATGTCGAATATTTTAGCTCCAATAGGGCTTTGAACCTTAGATACCCGGTTTTACCCCGCTTTATCTTTCCAGAAAAGTTATATTGCACGTCGATAAACAATGAATATTTTAATAAAAATAGAGATCTCTATGTCGAATATTTTAGCTCCAATAGGGCTTTGAACCTTAGATGCCCGGTTTTACCCCGCTTTCCCCTTCAGCACATAACTAAACTAATAAATGCCAACTTGGAGAGGATGACGCTGGAAGATCCGCGGGTAAAGGCAGATCTCATGATTGCAAATATTAAAGCTGTGAGTCAAAGCTCAGCAGACCATTACGGTATCAATGTCCGCACTCCATTATAAATCTTCCTGCCAAGAGAATCTAGATGCTTGATATTTGTTTTACTTCTTTAAAAGAAGCGTTTTGAGCTAAAAGTGTGCCTGGTAAAATCAAAGGCGAGATTCTTTGGAAACTGATGGGCAAAATAACAATGAATTTTTCGAAATACATTAAATATGAGGAAATGAAAAATTACAATAAAATAAAAAATATTCTTCCAATAAAATTAGAGCGGACTCCTTTTACTTGGTTGCATAACTTTCAAAGATAGTGCAAAAAGAAACATATAAAGTTTGCTACAAGATAAGACAGCAATTTTACAACAGCCGCCAAACCTAATCAACATTAAACCCAGCTAATAAAATATTTAATGAAGCAAATTTTATGAGTGGCAGAAGATACGGTAACTCGAAGTTTTTAAAGGAAAATAAAGTTTAGAAAAGGAAGGAAGCTGTTAGTTTGGGATGACTCGAAAATGAGTCAAGAGAACTAAGCTATGTGGGATTAGAACTATCTTTTTACACTCTTATTAATACCCACTGTTAGATTGCAAAAAATGCACCTACATCATTTTTCGGCTTTATCAGTATTTTTAAATATTTAAATCTTCTCTACCAAAGTCTATTTAGGATCTTGTGGCGTCTCTGGCAATTTTTGAAATTTAAACGGTAATTTTTAACAGTTTTATTAAATATCTAAATTTTTCTTAATTATTTACTTAGTAATCAACTCAAATATTATTTGTCTTAACTTTTGATATCTTTTCATTTAATATTTCAAGTTAATTAAATTGTAAATCAAATTAATTCAACGGAACTATTTGCTCGCCATCTTGGTCCGCGGATGAATTTTTGTGTGAAAAGGCTTTGGCGTCTCTGACTGGAAGCATTTTCCTTTGTGTGATTTAGAATTTGACGAGTCGAGTCTTGCTTAAAGGGTTGCACCTGCGAGGGGCTTCGAGGGCCGTTTTGGCCTCTCGGAGTTTGCCCCTGAAGAAAATTGGCGATGTTTGAAAGAAGTGGTTCCAAAAACAAGTTTAAAAATGCTGCGAATGTGTTAACGAAAATCTAAAAAGTTTGTGAAGTAAAATCGTTTTGATAAATAATGCGAAGGAAAGTAGAATGAAATTTGTTCTCCTAGCCTGTATCTTTGAAGTGCTGAGAGAACAGTTCACCTTTTATCTTGTGCCTCATCAGAACATTATGGAGATCAACGAGTATCAATTCGAGTTTGGAAATGAAGTTAACCAATGCATCAACTATTATGCAGTGAAAAATTCTACAACTTCGCCAATCCTTCGAAATTTGTGTTTCTTGTAACGCCAAAAAACTGCATTTGTATCAAAGTTTTTTCAAAGAGTATCACTGGACTGATGGGGAATTCTGAGGCAGTAGAATACTGCAAATTACGACAAGGAAATCTAAAAATGGTGTCTGATTGAGCCGCAAACATAAACTCAACAATGCAGCTACATAAAAGTATGTGTTCGTCAAAAAATAAAATCAATATGAGAGATCTTTATTTTACTTAAAATTTTTATTTTTCTTTGCATATAAGCTATTACAGAATCTGCAGTTTTTTGGTTTTATGATGTGCATATTTTTGTTTGTTTTCTTTATATTTTTAGTCATGTGCATCATTATTGAATATGTCTAATTTGTGGCAGTAATTGATTTAATTTAAACTATTCCTTAATAAAAAGTTTTAAATTTAAAATTTTGATTTTGTTTTAATTTCTCTAATTGTTTAAACAGCGCAATGTATCTTGTGTTTTCAGCAATTTTCCTTCAGCGGCCAATTAAATACTTTTTAGGTACCTGTGTCTGTAAAGGTAGGTACTTGCTCAATTAAGAGTTGCAAAATTGCATATTATTGTATTCATGTTTCAGCACTAGTGTTCAATTAATAATTGAAATATAGATATAATTTTAACCTTTGGCACCAATCAAGAATTAACGTTTATAATTAACATTCTAAGATTAACCCCCATCTTCTTAATACTGTCTGGAACATTTGGCCATAGTGGAAGAAAATCCTGAAAAAGAGTACATTACATTTTGCCCTATAAAAAAGGCAAGAGATTCTAGTGCTTGCCTCATTAAATTTTTATTTTAAAAAATATTGCCAACCTTAAGAATGAACTATTCTTGGTTGTGTGGAACAAAATAACAAACCATATTTTGTTGATGCACACGTCGATCAGAGAACTTCTAATAAAACAAATTTACATACCTATTATACCATTGTTAAAATTGCTGCAGTCTTCCTAAAAATGAAATATAAGCGCTACCAAAAAAAATCAAATAAACTTTCATAAAAAATTCTCTATCAAATTTGGAGAGTTTAAAGAAATCACGATGGCATTATATATTTAAAAAAAATAAACCCGTGAGTTGACCCCTTCTCTGCCATCTCTTAACTACAGTTGATAAGGGGTCATCTAATTGGATAGCAGATTCTGGACACTCCAGCGAGTCGGTGGCAGTGAATGTGTTAATTGGAAAAAGAAAATCTATACAAAGTACAAAATTGAAAAAAAATCATACATAATTATTTTTTAATTTTTTTTAAAGTTATCCAGAAAAACTTGTTTTCGAGTTTTCAAACATTTGTTAGACACTCCTTCATATGAATAATGTTCATCCAAAGATTCAGCACGGTATTGGACCACGGCACAATACATAGTTCCTTGGGCTGATGGTGGTGTCTCTTCTGCCTCCCCTTCAATGTCATTGTCCTCGTGTTCTGTGCGTCATCTCTTCAATTTATCCACCTTGACAAATTGTTTCGTCTGCAGGATTTTCAGCTGTCTCCAAATTTGCGTCATCAGTGATCAAGGCCTCATAATCCTCTTCGGAAAAGTGGGCCGACTTTCTAATGATATCAGATTCCTCCTCTTGTTTGGTGCTGATGAAACTTCAATGGAGAAAGCAGTTCCTTATGTTCACTAACAGGGAGAGAACTAGCCTAGGCTTTCCCGTCCGACCATCAAATTCGATCACTGTGAGCGAATGTTTGATCACTACAATCGGTGGCTTTTCTATTTGTTAAGATATGGGAGATCCGTTCCACTCTATTATGATCAGTACAATAGATTGATCGTTACTTCCGTGATCACTACAAGTAACGACTGCTGTGAATACAAGAAGTACCTGTGAATTAAGATAATACTACTTTATTAATGGACGGATGGATCACTCTTTGACTGAAGTACACACCGTGCACTACACTGGACGAATGCATAGAAGCCATGGATAGCATTTAAAGAAATATGACGCCATTTCTCCTGCAGAACAGTATCTAAATTTGATTATGTGTGTGAAAGAGGAATTCAACCACATAGTCGATGTCCAATCAAGTCAATAGAATGAGGGGGTAAGATGGGATGTTCTCACTTCATTTTCATTCTCTTCGAAGCATGCTTTACTGCACCTTGTAATGTGGATAGCAGCTGTCGTCTTGAGAAAGAGGTTATTTTCTAGGAAATAAAATCTGAGTAAAAAAATGGCCGTCGTACTCCAGAATGATCCAACAAACAATGCTCAGTCTGATCTTCCTATGCAAAATAGCAAGCGGGCATGTCACAGCACCGCATATCAACAGGGATCCACACAAGCACAATGACGTTACTCCGCCCAGCCTTGGCATACGGATAAATCTGAATGGCCCGACCCCACGAACAAATAATTCGGACACCAGATGCGACTACCCCTCAGCCAGAGGTACGGGTGATCGGTGGGAAATAACTCGACGCCCACTCCATTATTGTATCCCACCCATAAGACCCTGCTTGCTTATACGGCAGTTTCTCATCCCCATATTTGAGTTGACCCCTTAAGTAGGAATCGAGAGAGAGCTTCAGTCACCTCTATATTCCTCACAGTCAGCAAGAGCTTGTGAGGAGTAAAATTTCTCATCTCCATATTTGAGGTGCCCCCTTAAGTAGGAATCAAGAGAGAGCTTCAGTCACCTCTATATTCCTCACAGTCAGCAAGAGCTTGTGAGGAGTAAAATTTCTCATCTCCATATTTGAGGTTCCCCCTTAAATAGGAATCAAGAGAGAGTCACTTCTATATGCCTCAAAGTCAGCAAGAGCTTGTGAAAAGTAAAAGGTTTATCGGGATATTTTCGGAACATAAGTATTGCCGGCAATTTTAAATCGGCTGGTGCTGATTCATGAAGCAAAATAATTTTTCCACTACTGTGGGGCCCAGTTCGACAACCTCTGTACCACTAGCGACGCTTAACAGCATAACGTAGTGTTACCAATGATTAACTAATTAACTCTCCGCCCATAATATTCACATCTTTAGGTTCTAGTTAAGCAATTTTTGCAGTTTGTTCTGGAAATGGTAGCTGATTTTGGATGTTATCTGAGGTACGACGGCATGTGATTTCAGGCAACTAAACATCGTTTCAACATTCGTCTATCCTTATCAATCTTGCTTTGTCTTTCATTTGTTGCTGTGCTTTGAATACACCATTTCGCCCTCTTTATGTACACTGATTCCACAGTCTTTGAACACTCCCAAATATTTGTTGTTTAAATTACCCAGACTCCAAAAGTTATGCTTCTTTTCAAAGTTTCCAAGTCTCATTGCAGTGTCTTTGATTGAGAACAAAGGCCGTATATATTTTCTGTGATGGTTACTGAAAGACTAATCACGATCTTCCGTATCCCGTTTCCTGTGCTGCAGAGTATTATTCAGAGAGGCTGAAGGTCTGAAATGGCGTTATTTTTTCACACTGGTGTATCTATTATTTTGTATTTCTGCATGCATTCTTCGTTAATAATTCGAAACGTCAAAACTGTATTTTTTAATTTAAGATATTTATGAAAAGAGATTTTCCAAAGGTCATTCAATGAAAGGGATTTATTAATTGACAAAAAATTATCTCACTAATGAACATACATTTCTTGAGGTGGCTCAATCATAGAGAAACACAACAGAATATAGATTGAAAGGGGATGAGGACACATTGTTCCAGAATAGGAAAAAATCTTGTATTGTTTAGATTATTTCAACTTTCTTGACATTATGAGGAATACATATTCTTTAATAGATTTTAGCATACTTTTCATATTCATCATAATGATTCAGTATATTTCAATCCAAGAATAAATTTTAAAAAATAAACATGTTGTAGTTATTTAAGTTACATGATACAGTTATAAATAAGTTAATTAAATTTTTTGAAAAATGAAATCGCCTCGTTTATGAAAACATGTCTGATGTAGTCTATTTAATTACATTCCTGAATCAAGGATATTTATTATTTAAACACGAAACTTTCGGAATACAAAAATTAATATTGCTTTCAGAAATAGGGAATATCTGATGAAACAATCTAGTGTTTATTTAAACATTTTACAATAAAAATAAATTAGAACTTTTCAACTATTGATAAGATGTTTATTTCCGTAGGTGATGTATTTAGAAAGATAAACACCCTTAAAATCTGTTAATTAATATAAGTTCATAAACCAGTTCAGAAATTAAAGGTACTAATTGCCTTTATGTTTATATTATTTTCTTTATTACACGAAGAAGAAAATGTTAATTAGTTAGTCATTATTAGTCGCCATCAGTATAAAATAATTAAATTACCTTGGAAGGAACTTTCACTATGCATCCTTGTTACGTGAGCATTGTTTCCTTGTTAATGAAAAATGAAAAAAATAGTGCGCATAAACAGTTTATCATTTTCTTCTTATATTAAACATAATTAAAAGTCAAATAAAATTATGTTTTACTTTCTAATTTATGACATTATAAAAATATCCTCGACATGAATGTATCCCTTTGAAAGTAAGTAATGATATTTTTGTTTTAATTGTTTCGCTTTCTTAAAATTACACGCAAGAACTTAGAAGCTTGTTAAATTACAAGTTGTATTAATTGGCCTTAAGAATATTACTCTAAACAAGGTAAGTAGAAATAACAATTCTATTTGCGATTATGTTACTCAATACAGTTAAAATTTTAAAAGCATAGCTGAATTCAATTTTTTCAGTACCTAGAAAACGCAGAATCAAAGAGACAACTCACTCGTAATATGTACACTTAAGACTTTACTACATGCAATGTTTCTTCCAGTAATTTCATCTCAAAATACCCAAGATTAAGTTCTATAAGAATTTACCTATTGAGATAAAAAATAATTAAATTAAATTATTTTTTAAATATATTAATAATTAAATTAATTGAAAAATTTATAACCCGAATTTCTGTGGGAAATTTTTTTTCAGTTTTATTTTATATCCCACCTATTGTAAAATGAAAATATTTTATCTTTCATCTCTAAGTGTTCTTTCACTGAGTTCCAATTTATTTAGTAATCAGAACTTACCAAATTTCATCAAGTTAAATACAATTTTGCACAACGAATTATTACAATTGTAAATAATAGCAAAATCCCTTTTGCTTATAAACATAAAGTGGAACATGTGTAAAAATATATCGTACATTTGATGTAATTCCAGACATGAGATTATATTCACATCTCATTTGAACCCAAAAGTTTATAAAACCTGAAGCTCCATGAGACCAAATAAAGATCACTAGTTGAAACTTTCTTCGATTGAAAAAGTTAATTATTAGGGAAGTGTAATTTTTTAATACCTCTTATAAGTTAATGAAATTACAATACTGGTTTCATTTCTTTACCGTATACTCATTGTAAAATGAACAAAATTAAATTCCAAAAAAAATAAGTCCTGTAAATGTTATTCTTTCGAGTCAATTGACTCTTAAACTGACCTTAGCCCTTAACATTATTCATGAAAAATTCTTCGCATAGATGGTTGGCTGGAGAAGGAGAAGATGACGTGGAAAGTTTAATTAAGGGGTACGCGAGGAAAAAAACTGAGAACCCCTGTTTTAGAGTAATTAATTTTTAAATTAAGAATTTTTAAATATTTAGATAAATCTGTTTGTTAGCGCGTGGAGGGATAATTAAAGTTTTTAAAAATATTATTATTGAACTTATTGTTTGGTCTTGAATTAGAATATGGCTTTCAATTTATTTTTGTTTGTTCTCAATTATATCTTAGTATAAATAAAAGTCACTGTGGGTATGTAAGTATGTATGTGTTCCACATCTCCTCCTAAACCACGGCATCAATTTCAATCAAACTTTGTATACTTATTATTTAAGACAAGGGGGAAATACCCGTCAACTTTTCAAAGCGCAAAAGTAAATTAAACAGACAGTTAATTGGAAATTAACCGACACCGTTTTTCCGCTGTAAGTTCGGAGCAAATTATTCCCCGAAAATTATTTTTATGCCATCTTAAAGTTCAAAATTTTACCTTTCTAATGATATGAATTTGATATCTGTGACTTTTTTCCTTCAAATTTTATTAATTTTTTCAAAATTTAATAAACAGTTGATTATACTCCGACGATTTTGAAGTAAAGTAGATTTAATGAATGGGCTTTAAGTGGGTGTTTAAGAAATGTGGAATTTGGAGGAAAAGCAAAAAACCAAATTAAATGTTTAAATAAACACATTAAAAAAATTTGGTCTTTGCATTCTAATAAGTTATGGAGAATAAATAATACTTTCTTCGCGTTGAAACTTAAATAAACGGGCTCTTATTCTAAATTTTTTCAAAAACCAAAGCTGTTTCAAGGGAATGCAGTTTCTTCAATTACACTTAAACTCACCCAGAAACAATGTTCTCTCTTCTAATTATTTTTCGCGAACCTTTTGATAACAGATAGTGTTATTTCAGAAACAATTATTTTTCGATTATCCTGATTGCATGGGTGAAAGGTATGAGATAACTTCTTCGTAATTTGACCGTAATCGATTTCTGATGCGCGAATAGACCAATTAACAAACTGGATTCATCACTTACGTTGCAACAACTGAAATTTTTGTAAGAAGGCAACTATTCGCGGAATTTCTATATTAGGAATTCTTTGTCCATCGTAATTCCGTTTCTTCTTTTATTTCATAGTTTTGCCTCTAAGATATCTTTCATTTTTTGCAAGTTTTAATTCATTCGCTTGTTCCAAATGATATACAATTAGAGAAGTTTTTTAGCCTTTTTAATACATTTTATGGCATAAAATTCACATAAATGCTTGTTTGAAATCTGTTTAAAGTTTTATCTATTGTTATTTCCTTTTATTTCATAAAGATATCCAGTATATACAGGATAATTCAAAAAGCAGTGCAGCAAACTTGTGGGAGGAGGAAATGTCATATATCTGTTTCAAGTTCTATCTGTTGTTATTTCCTTTTATTTCATAAAGATACCCAGTACATACAGGATAATTCAAAAAGCAGTGCGGCAAACTTGTGGGAGGAGGAAATGTCATATATCTGCTTCAAGTTTTATCTATTGTTATTTCCTTTTATTTCATAAAGATATCCAGTACATACAGGATAATTCAAAAAGCAGTGCGGCAAACTTGTGGGAGGAGGAAATGTCATTTATCTGTTTCAAGTTCTATCTGTTGTTATCTCCTTTTATTTCATAAAGATACCCAGTACATACAGGATTATTCAAAAAGCAGTGCGGCAAACTTGTGGGAGGAGGAAATGTCATATATCTTTTCAGAGTCCGAAATACCTTTCTCATGTGGTAGAGGGCACTGAAGAGGAACTGTACCGCACACGTAGAGGTCAAAACTGTTTTGTAGACATTTTTGGGCGGCATCGTTGGAGATTACCTAGTAAGATTTTAATATAGGCCTCCTGGGCCCTGCGGTGTTGCGGGGGTGCGATCTTTTTAAAGCAATACAGTACACCGCGGTTTCAGAACTAAAGGGTGTGAAGCCTTTTCGGATAACGATTTTTTCGGTTAAGCCACGAACATCCATTACTATTTTGTATCTGATTACATTATGCAATTCTGAAATGCTTTGAGTGTAAAACTCTCTTTGTAGGCTACACTTGTGTTCTTTATTAAAGATAGCCCTCCGACGGTGGCAATGCGCTTGACAAGCACGGGTAAACAGTGACGTAATTAACAATATTTAATTAATTTTTATTTTATCATTCTGAAATTAATCACTGGCCTTTTTAGGGAGGCATAAAAGAAAACAAAAGTGGGGATATTGTTGCAAAAAAATATCTCGCCCTCGAGGTTTTTCCTTACAGTGTCTGCATTTCGGATAACCCGGGTTTTGGTTAACCGAGGTTTTATACTGTATTTTTTCAAGTCGCTGACTCGCTCAGTGTGGTTTCAGGAAGACGGGGATACTGCGAATTTCACTAATGAATTTTGGCAAAACCTAAACGTTGCATTTGGATAGCTTGCTTGCTGGTGCTGTTCACACTTCTTGTACCCTCTCCTGGCATTTCCAAACTCCAACAATGTCACTTAAAATACAGTGGTTGAAAAACATTCTCACGAATAATTTATCAAGAACCCGACTTTGACTTCTCATACGTTTCATATGTGATGAGAACAATCTCATTGTAGAGGATAATAATTGAGCACGCATCCACCCAGACTGACACACACTTCCGGCTACTTATGATTTTTTCCCCTCTACGTATTTTCTTTCTATTTTGTTTTGTTTTTTATGTTGTTCTGCCCAGTGTATGTTTCTTTTTCATTTTTATTTGTCTTTGTACCTGTTACTTGTTTCTGTCCTTTCTTAAAAATTGAAATTCACCTCCATCCATACAAACAGGAAAGGAGCCAAATAGCTTTAAACACAGGGATGCAGGTGGTGTAATGGAATACAATAATGTGGTGCTAAATCACCAGACATATGATGCTTTGCCTTCTTCTTTTCAGGTCAAATAAAAGCAAGAGTTTTGAAAACGCCTGTTTTAATCAATTTAAGACTTTATCGTTCGCACGAATGCAGCTGTTTGGGAGGTGCACAAGACAGGAAGAATCTCCCGAAATATTAGGGAGCCGTGTAGAAGCTGTCTGTGTAGAAGCTTGAAAGCTGGAAATTTCAAACATCTTCAGTACATTTCTGCTTTTTTCTAATGTAAAGCTCATTATTAAATGCTTTGTGGCATTTAAATGTTGATGATTCATTTCGTGTCTCTCTTTATTACGTTTATCCCTAGGTCGTAACGAAACTTTCCACAACCTTGAAATCCTGCATGATTCATCGTACAAGTTTGTCGCCCTGTATAAAGTAGAATGTTCTGATATATACATTTAGCAGATAAAGTTGAGCTTTCGGTTACCGGTGGTACGAATGTTGTGCCGCTTGTTTTTTCCCGTTTGCGCATTGGCTGCACTATGTAAGCAGTAAGAAACTCTTCCGATGACAATACTTCACTTATCCCAGGATTCCATTGCTCCTGTAACTTAGTCATTCAGCGACGCCCCCCGTAGATGGGAAAATATGTTAATCCCATTTCTAGTTGTTCTCCAGGTGGACAATGGCGGTCAAACTACCAGATGTGGTTATGACGCACTGTGAAAGTACGCGCGGGAATTCTGGGATTGACTCAGACTTCTTTCATAACCATAACTGGGCCTGTGACATCAGATAAATTTTGGCAGAAGCTCAGTTCAGAAGGGCACTCAGCCTTCAGATATTCGTACGTAATCTCTAAATATAATAAACCCATACTGAGGAATTGTAACTTATAATCCTTGTATATAAAATATTAATAAATATTGTTACAAATCTGTAAAAACTTTTTCCTGATATATTAGTCTTGTGGTTGGAAAGACTGTTTTACAGAGATACGTATTGGATGAAAGCCAATGACCCCGACGTTGGAGACCATTTTGGCGAATTGCCGACAAAATGAAAGTCCTCTAAAGTAGTAGAATTATCGTCCTATCTCTATTAGGAACAGAAATATAGATATTGTTCTAGATGAGTCCATGTGACATCACGCAATGTCGGGAAGACTTTAAATTGCTGAGACCTGTGTTTGTGTTTGAATCTCTTCGGATACTGCTCGTACTGCGAGTTGGTCAACTGTTAGACGCTGAGTGCTATTGTTAGTGCTTTGTCTGTAATTATTGGTGACTATCTGTCTACTTGTGTTGCAAATTTGTGCAAGTTCTGTTCTTTCAGTGTTGCTTCTGCTTCGTGTTTTCGGCAATATTCGTGAATAAAGCGTCATTCTCCGTTATCCTCCTTGTTGAGCTGCTTTCACCGTACACATACTGAATGATTTTCGCAACAACATTTACTCTAGATTACTGAAACAGAGAGTGCTCCATAATTTCCATGGTATCCAGGATACGCTATACTTCCAAATTAATTTCCATGGTATCCAGGATGCGCTATACTCCCAAATTAATTTCCATCGTATCCAGGATACGCCATACCTCCAAATTAATTTCCATGGTATCCAGGATACGCTATACTTCCAAAACATTCTGTTTAATGCAAAGTTTAATAGTTTTTTAGAATCTCTTAAAAAATTCTTTATCTGTTTTATTCATTTACTTGTATTTATAGTTGCTAAAGAGGTTAGACAAGTATGGGTAAGCCAAGGGCGGACGAAAGGAACCACTAAACTATCGCCCAACGACTTCAAATGAAGAAAGATTACTTTTACCGCTCTTTGCTTTTAAAAGGTTAGTTTGAGATTTCGGCTCACCGTCATCTAATGGTTAATTATTCAATTTTTAAACTATAAAAATGGATAATAATTATGAATCACATTGAAATAATGAGACAGCTGAAACAGAGTCTAGCATTCTGTCTTCTGTGCACACGAACGTCAGAATAACAGATGTAATGCAGATTTAAAATATAGCAACTCAGAGAAAAAGGCAAGTCTTTTGTTGGTTTCGCACGGGAATCCAATGTCTCCTGTCAAGAAACGATAACATCAGACCGACTTATAATGTATAACCAGTTTTTTTTTCAAACCTGAAATCAAGAAGTTTCTTTTGCTGTTTTGTTTTATCATAAGTGGTAATTATTACATTTCTAAGTAATGAATGATACTGCAATAATTATTTTAATGCCCTTCTTGATTATTTAAAATTTATTATATCGGGCACTTATTAGTGTACAAATACATCAACCAGAGTCTTATTAATTTTCTTTTCACAACTAAATTCCCCGTTCAAATATATTTCATTTTCATATAGGCGAATTTTATAGTTAAAACGATTTCACAAATCTTAGGCGACTCGAATTTTTCATGCAATCTTTCCTTTCATGTGATTTCACGTCATTTATTTTTAAGGAATTATGAGTAGCTTTGTTATATGTAATATTTATAATACTCTGTTATATGTAATATTTATTATACTCTGTTATATGTAATATTTATTATACTCTGTTATATGTTTTTGCTATTATGTTATATGTTTTTGCTATTATGTTATATGTTTTTTGTTGTTTTCTCTGTTATATATTTATACAGTCTGTTATATGTGTGTTATTGTGGTGTAGTTATATTTTTCAATTACTACACATATAAATTTACTCCTCTTTAATTTCAAGTAGAATTTTGAATAAGTGATCGTTAGAACATTCATAAGTAAATTCATTAACAGAATTAAATGTTTTTAACACGCAATAACTCTAGGAGGTAATTTCTAATTCCAAACTCACAAGCTGGTAAAATGGGTAGAGAGTGAAACACACAAATGAACTACATAAGCATGTAAATATTAAATAATACTAATAATTTAATACTAATAATACTACTAACTTAATACTAATAATACTATTAATTTAATACTAATAATACTACTAATTTAATACTAATAATAATACTAATTCAATTGTAATTTTGGTAACTTGATAAAAGCAGATATGTAATTGTTATTTTGGTATCATGATAAAAGCAGACATTTAATTATAATTTTTTAATAATGATTAAAATGAAGATTTGTGCAAATAATTCGCATTGAAAAAAAGGAAAGAGATAAGAACAGAGTACCAAGTTGAGAGTTGTTATTTTTTCCCGTTCAGTTCTATCTAATCTTCTTTTTCCCTTTTAGTGAAAGGTGTTTCAGAGAGTCTACGAAACAGTTCACGTTATAGATATTTGAAGAAGATTATCTGTTATTTGTGTAACATTTTTGCTCTTTTATCACGACAATTTTCATATTAATTTGATAAATATCAATGTGATTATCCTATTAAGATACTCATTCCATCTTCACGTGCTTTTGCCACTGTTAAGATCATGATAATAAAAATATCTTTCTTGGGAAATTAATTTCTTCTCATAATTTTATTTCTTTTGATTTTCATTGCGTTGCTGAAATTTTTTGTATCCAGAAAATGTTGTATCCAGAAACTCACGAACAACGTTGCTGTAGTGTGGAGGAGCGCCGTCCTGTTGAAAGATGACACTTTCTGGAAATTGTGGAACTGCATACAATTGCAACATGTCAAGGTAGATGTTTGACGTCACAGTCGGTGCGTGGTGTTGCGTCATCACCTGCGCGCGCACACCGTTGCACTACAGACATTCTTTGGGAATAATTATTAGGAATTAATGATCGATTATCTTAGCATTAAAAGAGTTTTTTTAAGGAAAAGTTACTTCAATATTCAGGAAATTGCTTATTTTTTCATTCGCTTTAGAAAACTCCATATTTAGAAGGAATACTTAGACGCATTTTATCGTCTACAGTATTTTTATAAGTTTAATATAGATAATGTATCAGGAATTATTAATGTTGTTATGATTTTATGTTGGACCATTTTTGGGATTCAGACTACATCACAGTAACAATAAAATCAAATATGAGACTGATTTACTGACACTCCCATGACAATATTTATGTAGTAGTTAAAATAGTTTGACGTCTTTTTACAGCATATTATGCGTTGCAAATAAAAAGAAGGAAACTGGCTACCTGCCAAAAGAACTTAATTTCTTTGTCTTTCCGGCATGAAGTTCAGTGAAGTCTAAATTAATATTAGCTGTTATTTCGCTCATATTCGAGCTCTAAGGATAAATTCGAAATCATCTGTCTCCCAGTATTTTAAGCATTGTTATATCAAGTATCGAATAAGAGACTTAATGAATCTCGATATAAGACGTCATCGCATTATTTTTAGACAAATATATGGCCCAGTTTCTAGTTCCAAATTCATTAATGCATTTATTCATTGGATTCACGAAACACACACATACTCATATATGTATATACCCAGATAGCAAAGAAAGATTGTCTAAGGAGTTTTGGAAATCTTGTCGTCGGTAAGGGCAAAGGGTTGTCACAAAGGTTTCCATGACAAGGATTGAACCTTTCGGCAAGGTAGCGGAAAGGTTCGCTAGTCAACAAGAAACAAAATTTTCTCTCTCTGTAAGGTTTTTACTAAGATTTCCCCAAACTTTTATTGCAAGTTTGTTTCAAGCTTCCCTCAAGTTTGTCTCAGGCCTTTCAAAAGGTTATTAAGAGCCTTCCTTCGGCGGATACAATAGAACCCTCCTTCCCCCTCCGAAGCCGTACTCCTACAGAGGGGCCCACCCCCCTTTTTTATCCACCTTCTTCTGACGTCATCTTAGTTCAACTTAGAGTAATCTGGAATGTCAATTAATTAGATCAATTAGGAGTCTTAATTTTAATCAAAGCTTAGTTATTAATTTCAACTAATTTGATTAATCTAATTTTTAATTAAACTTACTTGTACAATTTCGTTATAGATTATGACAAAACCTCAAATTCCTCCGATCCGGAATCAAACCCGCGTTCATAGAAGTTGGAAAGCAAGCGCACTAACCACTATACCGAACGTCGCTGAACGCGATAGGACAAGTGGTTCATATAACGCTTTCCTACATCAATTTTGCGGGAATGGTTTCCGAAACGGTTTGCGTGGAAATGCTTTCGCGGACAGACAATGGAAAGTGAAATGACAACCTTTCCGCAACCTTCTCTGTTATCTGGGTACTGTGCTGTTCCAAATTATTGGAACGCTAAGGAAAATTTTATACTTTTTATTATAGAATGTAAATTTATTTATTTACATCTCAAATGTATTAATTTTATTATTAATTCAATCTTTCTCATTAAAAGTCTTCAAATAATTCGAACTGCAACGCAAAATATGTCAGAATAGGAACATTTTCATATAAGTCTTAATTATATGTTGTTCAAAATTATTCTATCGATCAAAAACTTACAACGAAAAGTTGACATAATATTTCTTTTAAATTAAATATTTTTCTTTAATGTTTAGCTGGACCTCCTTTAACATTAAATCCCTGTTTTCAGTCTTTGGTTTTGATGGATTCTGTGTTCTATACTTCTTACACAAATAGTACATACCCAACCTCAACACTTTAATACTTTTTTGCTAGAGTTTCATATGATATCTCATTCTTTCGATCTCCAATGATGCGTTGGAGGTTTCGTAATGATATTTTGAAGTTCGACAGAAATCTGTAAACTCTTGAGCATAATTGTTGGCTTGACTGCCTTAAAGGTCAAAACTAATTACCAAATAACTTAACCTATTAAACGAACGGAATTTCCCAAAATTAGAACAAATTCCATTCGTACTCATTTAAAGATAGCCTTCGTTATCAGCCGTTCGAATAATTACGAAGAGCTAAAATATATTGTTTAAGCCAATTGCCTTTTATAAAAAAATTGAAATATTTTGAGAAATGATTAAAACTTATATGCATTTATGGAGGAAAATCAAATCAAAATAGCAAATTATCGAATTTTTAAAACTTTATAAACAAAAGATGAAATTTTAACAGTCCGTTCTATTAATTATGAACATCACTGTACAAATATTCTTCAATGCTTCTGGTTTATAAAATGACTGGTGGGCTATTTTTGCTATGCTGCAAATTCAAAGAAAGAACTGCCTAAGGAACTTCACACTCAGTCATTGCTTCAAGTTTCAAGACTTTACATTGAATCTTCCAGGAAATTAATGTCGGAAGTTTTAAAGCTTTGAAAACTCCTTTTGAGAGAAAACATGAAATCTTTTTTTTCAGATTTATAATTGTGTAATATTTTTCAAAACTTTTGCTTGTTAGCATCATAATAGGATTGGTTTTGCAGAACAAGAACTCATTCTGTTCCAAACTGAAACCCGACTTAAACATTAGAAATAATAATCTATAAATTTCATGAAGTGGTCTTGGATCAAAGCTTTGGGTATTTGGCCCACGATAGAGGCAATCATCCCAAAGGTAGGAAACCTATGTTTAAACATTTCAATAAAACCAATAGAGCAGTACAGTTGCACTGCTCTATTGGCTTTAAACAGTGCAGTTTAAACTGCACAAGGATAAAACGTCATATTGAAACGTAAAATGTTTAATTAAAACATAAATGTAATAACTTATTTCGATGTATGTAAGAAATTGCATGTAAAAGTCTCGAATCTATTTACTGGTAGGCAAAATAAACACCGCATCACATTGCCGAATTAGAGCTTTTTAAGAATCAAGTATGAAAGAACACTTATTTTAGAACTCAGATTAATTGCAAAAGTTATACAAAAGTTGTGTAAAGTAAAAAAAAAATAGCAGTAAAAAATCCTAAAACCAGAAAGGCATTCCTCAAGAAATCTGCAAATAATTCTACTTTTTCCTGAACCTTGTGCAAAGTACTAACAACGTTTAACACGTCACAATCATTGGCTATTATACGCTGCACCGAGGTGAATGTGCAATGAAGTTATTTGAGACGATAATATTGCAAAAAGGTTGTGAATGTTAGCTGGAGGTGTACAGAACGCCTCGAAGGATACAGAAGACAAATTGTGTACAAATGAGTGGTTTTGAACGAAGTAGCACAGCGAAGAATTATTTCCCTCTCGCCAAATCGTAGAAGGAATATATTCATATGTCGCAACTGCGTACAAATATTAGCAGCAATGGTTTCAATAAAGCAATAATACATGAATACCTGGCTTTGATATGTTTCAGGCAATTGAGCAAGTGAAAGAGTGATAAATTTGGTGGATGGCCATAATCAATATAGTAGATGTGTTGGATGAAAAAGTAAAGAATCGCATCGCGTTTGGTAACGAATCATCTCCAGAAATATGGCTTCTGCTCCAGATGATCTGTGGCTGGTTCACCATTTATATAGAGGAAGTAACAAAGTCGTATTCTGTGGTGCCATGGTGCTGAAGGTCTTCGATTGGAATACAATTGTGATCAGGGACAAAAGCCGTTTCTGTCAAAATGTTAGTGACTGTGGAGACCTGGTAAGAAGAAGACTCCTTGAAAGTTTCTGTTCAGAACTCTACGATGTATATACAGCCGAACGATTCCAAAATAATGACTTGGATGAGGATTTTGCATTTTAATGCCATTGCCCGACCATACTGACTGGAAATGGATGTGGATGGACTGGAAATGTGGATGCAACCTATTGTGATAGTGTCCATGTAAGGACTGCGAATGATTTTTTCTATGCTGCAATTGCAATATGACATAATGATATGATATAAATATATGTTTCCTTAGATATATTAAAACTCCTCCATGGATGTTACATTCAACAGATTTATCTCTGATTTAGCACGTTTGGGATATGTTTGGAAGGCAGATTTGTGCTCATTTCTCTTCCACAAAGTATATAGCTGATCTCACTTAATAGATGCTATAATCACGGATAGCAGTCCGCAAAATGATACCCGGTACTGATCATTTTGAGACTGCACCACTGGTTACTTATATCAAATGCATACACGTGTCTACGCCTGCATTGAGCAACATGGTGATTACGCGATGAGAAGCAATTCCATATCATTTAAATGTCAATGCTGATAAGTTAAGATCCTGACGTTTTCATACCTTTCAAAGCTATAATTGTCAAGAACTCAGCATTTTTTCTTTCTTGTGTTGAAAGTTTACATTCCGCCTTTGAACATCATCATCAAGCCAAATAAATCTTTAAGAGTAAATAACCAGTGGCGTAGTCGCAAAATAAGCAGTACTGGGTAAAAGCAGTACTTACTGCAACGCTCGAACCAGGGTGGCAAAAAATTGCGTACTTTTTCGACGTTTCACATTGCGACGTTTCACAATTTTTTATTATTTATTTCTGGTAAAAAAAATCATGCCGGAACGGTGTTCCGGTTCCACTATATTCTTGTAAATAACTACTATTCTATAATATGATTTTGTCTAGAAATGTGAAATGATATCAGTTCTGGTGTATGAAGCCTTCTTTGTTTGGTGAAATATACCACAGTCCCCTGGATTATACATCTCTACTTTGATTGTTTCTGCATGTACTCACAATTATACCATGTAGATCTAAAAATGTTTTTCACCAAGGTATATCAAATTGTACTTCGGTACAGAATAAAAACTTAGCAATATGTTACCCAGCAAAAAAATTTGCAAAAAATCATTTAAAAAATGTGCAGAAAATCTGAAGGTATTTGTAACATGTTTTCTTCAGATTTTCTGGGGGAAAAATGTAGAATATCTGAAGAAAATTATGTTCCAAATACCTTCAGATTTTCTGCAGTCAAGGCTTAATTACTAATTTCAATTAATTTTTATTAATCCAATTTGTAATTCAACTTACTTGTACGATGTCGATTCAGATTTGACAAAACTTCAAACTCATCCTGGCCGGGATTCGAGTTGGCAGGCAGGAACACTAACCACAGGACCACACCGGACTACACAAGAGGTGGGGGTAAAATAATCTATTTGAGTTTTAACGTCACCATAGTTCTTGTGGCGCCATTTAGTGGTGTAAAAGTCAACTATGGTCAGAATACGTGTCTCAAAGTCGTAGAGATGAGTAATAGATGAGATAAGTAATATTTTTGTTCAATAACTTAGATTCTCTGTTTCAATAAATTCGTTTTCATCTTTTATCTTTCTGATAAGCCTTCTCTCCATCCAAAGGTCCACTTTTCCCTTCTTTTTGGAGAGTCAGAAAGACAGTTGAAAAACTAATTGCAAATTAATTAAATTATGGGAAAAATTTTAAAATGGTAAAACCTCAAATATTTATTTTAAAGATTAATTTAGAATTCATTTTTTCAGTGGCATCTTTAAAATTTAGTTCCTAAGACAATTTTCGATTGGGAAATTTTTTCTGCTTTTCTATACAAATACATGGTCGATATCACTAATTGAGAAAGGAACTGGTGAAAGTCCTGTCTGCTGTAAAAATAAAAAATAATGATAATTACATTCTAATTTTGTTTTATATCCTTTGGAAAATAAAGCTGCGATATTAGAATATGGTGCAAAATATGTATTTAGAGAAATGCAGATATGAAATTGCAGTTAAATCTTCAAAAAATCAATAGATTATTGGTAAAGTTTAATGATTTTGTGAAAATCTGCTAAATAACTGCAAATTGAATTGAAGACAAAATGCAAAGTCTTACAAAATCTACAGGATATTTAAAGAAAAAAATAAAAATATTTTTTTGTGTGTAGATTTTATGCAGATTAAATTGAAGAAAAAATTAAGATTTTTTGCTGTCTTTCAAAATCTGCAGAATATTTAGAGAACAATATAATAAGAAAATTTTTTGCAGATTTTCTGCAGATTAAATTGAAGAAAAAATGCAGTTTTTTTTTTCTGTCTTCAAAAAATCTGCAGAAATCTTTAAGAAAACTTCAAAAAAAAGTTTCTGCAAATTTTTTTTAGCTGGGTCTTCTATATATACACGTAACAGTTATTCGTCTAGCTTGACTCACTGTTAGCTGTTGCTTGAAAAACCATCAATTCTCAGTCATACTTGTCTCAGTATATATGAAATGAATTTCATAAGTTGCTTCATCTAAAGCTGTTTCTGTAGCTTCCCTTCTCGAATCATTGGTACATCTGCAAGGGCGAGAGCCTAATATTAGTTTTTACTTCGAATTTTGTTCATACATAGTGAAATATAAGAAGGAATTTTGGCGACTGTTTTGGGAAAGTTAATTAAATAGTTAAATTTTCACTAATAAAAAGCGATAAAATAAACCAAATCAACAGTTGTTCCTGATATAAATTAGGAATCGTCTGCTTTTAAACTTTTCTTTAGTATTCTTCCAGAATTTTGTTTATGTGTTCTAGCAACAGCTAAAAATTGTGAATTTTATACACAATTGAGTTTTTGCCAATTATTGAAAGGAGAGCAACAATTTGAACGCAAATGAAATCTGTATCACTGAAAAGCTATTTTTAAACTTTAATATAGTATAAAAATAGTCATTGTACATAAAACTTTCGAAATATATCATGGAAGAACGCAAAATCTTGCTTAATTTTTAATTAACTAAAGATTTAATTAACTTTTAGGCCTTTTAATGTCGACAGTGTTTTTTCACTTCTTGTGTAAAATATTTACAGAAAAAAAAAGAAATATGTTCAAACTCTCATGGTTGCCTAGCAACGAAGTATCAATAAAAATGCTTTATTTCAAAATCGTCTGTAAATAATCAATTTCTTTAAAACATTTTAAAAATTCATAAAATTTAAAAGAAACATTGCAAGGAAGTAAAATTGGTATCATTGAAAAGGAAAAAAAAAATAAAGTTTAAGATGGTATATATTTTTTGTCGGACTATTTGCTCCGAAGTTACGGCGGAAAAACGGTTTCGGTTAATTACTAATTAACTGACTGTTTAATTAACTTTTGTGCTTTGAAAAATTGACAAGTAACTTCCCCATATCTTAAATAATAAGTATGCAAAGTTTGGTTGAAATTGATGCAGTGGTTTAGAAGGAGATGTGGAACATAGCCACATTTATCGGAACAAAGCCACGATGACTTTGATTTTTATTTGTATTAAGATTTGAATTCAGCAATGTGCCACAATCATCCAGTTTAATAGTTTCAGCATGGAAATCATAGAATAAGTGTTACAAAACATGTTCAGAAAACGTTGCAGTCATTCGACTGGGATGAATCTCACCCCCTACGTATAACTGATATTGTTTCTTCAAATTACTATACTTCCTGGTCCTTGAAAAAAAGCTTGCCAGAGTAACCCTTCTGTTCTTGCGAAGACATAAAATATTGACTGCATAAAGGCATCACTTCGGAAAAAGAAGATTCGGAAGTCGGTTAACCCTTGAAAATTGTGCCAAGTTTTTAGTCTTTTCCTAAGATAATATTTTGCAAAGAGCTTTTATTACTTCATATCGAAAAACTGTTTTATTGATGGAAAAAAAGGAAAGGATTTTGGAAGAATCCATTGGAAATAGAAATTCGTAAGAAAGTGTGGGTTCTTTTTCAAGAGAGAAAAGAATGATTCGATACTTTTAAAAAATATATCGACTCGTACAAAATTCTTATCTCAGTGTGCTTTGGAAATTTCATCAAATTAATCAAAATGTTTAGTTTGTCAAGATGAGAGTTAAATGCATTTCTGAGAAAAAAGCAGAAATATTCGATTTTCTCCTCGAAATGAAAAGTTAACCAGGTTTGTTCTTTGAGATTTCTCACATGTTAACTGGCATCTCTAGATTTTTCACAACTTTAACGATGTTCTCAAAAAAATCATTCATCATTTGTCTTCATCAATCTTCATTTTCTTCTTATGTTCTCACTTACTACACCCCATAGAGAGGAGATTTATTTTAACCAGGAACAAATAACATTTTTTTAAATTTCCCAAGAGCTTAGTGGATTTCTTAAACGAAATTCCTATTGTGTTATCTATCAGAGTTCGTAATAAAAAATTTGTTGAGTGTTATGCATATAAAAGTCGTCGATAGAAAAATAAATCTTTATCAACAACTCAACATATAGTAAACACAAAAACAGATGTTACCGCTAGTTTGGTAACTTCCCTTCAACTATGTTACCGCTGGGGCGCGTGAATATGTTACCGCTAAAGTTCTAAAGCCGTTAGTGTGCACATTACCTAGCTAATCTGCAGATTAACTGATTTGCTCCGTTAACGTGCGGAATCACGAGTTTTCCGCATTTTACCTAGGTAACGGGCGCATTAACGGCTTCCGTATCGTTAAAGTTCAAAAGTTTATTTCTCTGGTTTCCTTTCCCTACACCTTCCCCCTCTCCCTCCACTTTTAGTTACAGTTTTTTAATTGATTGATGATTGATTCTATCAACTAATTTGTTGATTGTTTGATCGTATTATCTTGATTCTTTAGATATCGAAAAATAAATAACATTATGTTAATTTCCTTAATTGTAATAATATTTTAAACCGTTTGATTCTTTCAATTACAGTTTTTTAATTGATTGATGATTGATTCTATCAACTAATTTGTTGATTGTTTGATTGTATTAACTTCATCCTTTAGATATCGAAAAATAAATATATAATATTATGTTAATTTAAGCGTACAGAAACGTTGCTGTTGTTCCAGCAAAGATCTTATTTTCACTTTAACGAGTGCCTAGTAGGTAATGTGCAGATTTTCTAGGTAATGTGCAGATTACCTATGTAATTTGAGAAACGAAACGATTTTCGTCACTTTAACGTTAGTTAATCTGCAGATTAGCTAGGTAATGTGCACATTAACTGATTTCTGCACTTTCGCGGTAACGTATACACTTTGATCATTCCGCAAGGGCGGAAAAGTAGATATATTTATCCACTGTATGAGATGATCAAACCGCAAGGGAGGAGGATTTGTTAAACACAGACTGACTACTCTGTAAGGGCAGAGAGTTAAATAGTTGCATATCTTGACCACCACTAGGGCGGGTGGTATTTTATGGAATAGGAACGACTGCTGGAACGAGTGGCTGCTGCATGATTGGATTGTTATAATCCGTGATGAAAGTGAGACGTCGGGGTCTATTCTGGTACCCCCGGTTGGGTTGGGTTCCGCACGCTAACAACGGAACCCAACCAGGAGTACCAGAATAGACCCCGTTCTCTCTCTCTCAATCTTATCTCTTTCTCGTTAATTAGTTGTCGGAGCTGTAGGTGGCACTTCAAGTGCGCATTACCTAACAAAATTTTTTACTTCAAGTTGATTTGAAAGATGAAGGCATGCTCGCACTGTTACGCCTAAATTCTCTGTAAGTTAGGAAAGGAAAGGCACAATCATCTGTACATAAAATTTGAAAAATACACAACTTAGAGATCCAAAGAAAATTGAAATGCAATTTCCTTTGGCAGCTATAAAACACGAAAAGACTAAACTTAAGGTATCCGACTGTGTTCTGAGACATTTTTTGGAAAAATAACTTGTATATATTTTTTACTGTTATTTTTCAACTGCACATATGTTTTAAAACTATGAAAATATTGTAAAATTAGGCTTTCAAAATAATATTTTTTTAGAAAAAACCTGAGAAATTTGAAGAAAAACGACTAAAATATTTGCCTTACGCTAACAGCCATAGACAAAATCATATTCTAAATATACATAAATCCTTGTAGGAGTACATTTTTATGACAGTCATCTGTGTTATGTTCTAAAATATTTCTTGTACTTCAAAATAGTTTTGAGATATAGCTGAACATAGTTACTAAACTGGCAATTTTTCATAAAAAATGCTTTTCGTTTATATTTAAGCACTTAAAAATAATACTTGATTTTAAAATTGACCTTAGTTTTTAGAGGAAAACATCAATCATATTACAGAAAACAATCTCAGAAAATTTCATATCAATACTTGAATAAATTTTTGAGAAATCATTGTTACGGTCGACAGTTTTCCTCAAAAATATGATTTTTCAGAAAACGCATTTAAAGTTTTCATGCAACATAAAATAATGCTTACAGTTCGGAAATAAAACAGCTGTAACTCCATTTGTAATTCACGTAGAGTAAAAAGTGAGCAGTTTTAGAAAGCTGAATAAACAGGCTACAAAATTAAGTCATAAAATTTTTTTGATACTTTCATCAAAAACTACGATTTTAAACCAGTCGGATACCTTAAAATTCACCATGGGAAAAATATGAAAAGATGAAAATCTCTAACTCAAAAATTTATAAAAGAAGGCAAAGTTTTAAAAAATGCAATACAAAAATGAAAAGAGGCATGAACATAAAAAATATTAAGTTACATTAGCAAAACGAATTTGGATATGAAGCAAATCATTTGAGCATTGAATGCATTAATTAAAACTTTAATAAAGATAAAAGAGGAAAAGTCAGCAATTAATACATTTAGGAACTTTACCAGGGGAAAAGATCTTATGGAATAGCTCAAAAATTGAGTTTTCTGAACCAAATGTCAGCCATTGGCTGAAAACATTGGCGCACCCATAAAACAAATGAAGAATTCAATTCCGAAGGATGAAATCAAAATAAAATGAATTAATCAAAAATTAAAAACAGTACAAATTAAATTGCAAAATATATGAACGGAATAACTACATAGAAAAAAATCCAATAAAAATCTTACCTCCTAATATACTTAGCCATATCACAGGATGCATATAATTAGTTGTTTTCTAACATGGGCCGCGGTGACCTAGTGGTAAGGTTTCGGCTTCGAGACCAGAGGACTACAGGTTCGGAACCCGATTCCACAGAAGATCCGCCGTGTATGCGGACCTGCTGCACCCTAAGGCACACGCAGTGGGTCAAACGCCCTCCCGCTGCTGTAGTGCGGAAGCTCGGAGATAGGGGCGCTAGTGCCATCTGATCCGGGTTCAAAATTACGAAGTCCACCCCAAAATAATCCTCGCGCTGCTTCCAAGCAAACGGGACGCTAATATAATTAGACTAAATTGCTTTCGCTGTAAAATATATTTTCACACATTGCAATTTGAAAATTACAATTTCTTCAGATTTTTGATGATATTTAATTATCCGTTAAGTATTTTATAAGAGTCTTTTTTACTGGATGAGGATATCTAGTAACAAATAACACAGAACAGGACGCCGTCCCTTACCCCCGTACCCATGACCAGACCGGTCTCTGAACTGTTTGATGGGCAAGACACGGGAATTTTTTATTTAAGAAAAACAAAATAAACAAAAAGAAGGAAATATATACACTATGTACAGCACAGGCATTTTCACTTTTACACTATTAGTTCCTAATAGTCTTCTTTTCTTTAGATGTTGAAATACCTTTCTTTTATTTGAAGGGGGAATGTCCGGTGATTGAGCTACTTAGTTCAGCTCTCTGGGAAGTTGAAGGCTAGGGAGGCCGGAAAAGATCTCTGTTTTCGCTGATGAATTTGATAATCCCACGAATTCTCTGCCTGGAGACGAGGTTATTGGCGACCCTTTTCAGCCATTCTTGTTCGAAGTTTGGCGCTGGCTTCCTCATATGCCAAGACACTGTATAAATACACTCCGTGGCATAGTGAAGTGCCGTGCCAATTTCACCACAACTGCAATAATCGCTGTCAGGCAGGTGAAACCTAGACCAACCACAATTTTTTCTTTATTTGGAGCCTCTAATTTTTTTAAAACTGATTTGGACTATATTTAGTGTGCTGGTTTCAAATATGAAAACAGTTTTTCTCTGTCATCTCTATTTTAAGACTATCATCTCTACTGTTTGAGCTAAATCATGAAATACTCAAGATTTTTAAGAACAAGTTATTCAAAGGCAAAAAATGTATCTGTTTTTACTCAGTAAGTTGTGCGATGAATAAAAGAGTGTAATAACATAGCTTTGATCATGGTCACGAACATGAATGGGTAATTTCTATGGACTTAAAATTTGTTGACTTTCTACTTGGTCAGCAATTGAGGGGGGCTGCAAGAAATATCCTTGCTTCTATACATATGGGATAGCAGAGCCAAACAATACCACTGGATGAAAAAAGAGTGGCATGCATTTTGGAGAGGAAGGAAAAGTCCTTTGTGGTTCCTTGGTCAAACGAGACAGAATCATCTTACTGCCGCAGAAGATAAAGATATGGTTAATGAAACATTTCATGAAAGCTGCTCATTAGGATAACCATTGCTTTGACCAACGATACATGGAACAATCAGAGAAGAAAAAGCTGGAATTCTCCACGGTGCTGAAATCAGACAGCTCACAAGCAATCCTCAGTTCGTGGATTCCTTGAATGAGATGTAGCGAAAAGGGCGGATCTCATTTGACCTTGTTTTCAAAAACTTTCTGAGCAACCACGAGGTTCCAAAATATACATGAGGGACGTCCCGAAAGTAAGTTTCGTCATGTTTTTCCACAAGGAAGCTTTATTACAATCCAAAACATACAATGGCATAAAAAAATACAATCCTTTTTCTATTTTTCCACATATTCGCAATCGACATTGATGCTGTTATAAAACTATAAATTCGTTTCCCTGAGATGCTAATCTTGGCGACAAATTTGGCGACCATTTTGGCGACAAAAGGAATTCTCTAGAAGGACCTCGAACTTTCAACCTATTTCTACTGGTTTCATGAACTTTCTAGAGACTACGTCACTTCCTACGTAATGAAGTCACTTCCTGTTAAAAAGTATAAAAGGCAAGCTCTCAAGCCAAGAAGAGTCAGCTGGATTTTGATCTGCAAGCAAGCTGGTGAGCTAACAAGAAACCTTTGAGCGCTGTGTTGAGATTTAACGGTAGTCTCTGTTGTGAATTTTTACAAGTGCTGTTATAATATTTGTGTTACGTTTCTTAGCTTAGAATACCTGTAAAATAAAGAGCTTTATTTTTGTAATCCTGCTTATTGGACTGCATTCATGTACACCCACAAGACGAATTTGTCATACAGTGAGATCAATTTTAAGAAAACATCGTGGCAAATTTGGTGCCCATCGAGCGAAGGAAGTTCTTCACAGCCCTCTGAACCTCTTCATTGTTTCGGAAGTGACGTATCGATAGTGCTGACTTATTGCAGGAAAAAGATGAAAGTCTGATGGGGCAAGATTGGGGCTTCAGGTCGCGTGAACCAATCTCTCCCATCCCAGGCGACTAATGTGTTCTTTCGTGTCCCTTGCTGTGTGGGGTCTTGCATTATCGTCCAAGAACAAAACCCATCGAGCCTTATTGCCATTCTTACAGTCTTGTAATCAGCGTGAGGTCCTTCAGCACCCATCTTCACCTTTTTCCTGCAATGAAGTCAGCGCTATCGGGACGTCACTTCCGAAGCAATGAAGAGACTTCCTTCGCTAGTTGGGCACCGATTCTTACCAGGGTGGTTTCTTGAAATTGAATTCACGGTGCGACAAATGTATCAATGTCGGTGGAGAATTTCCGAAAAAATAGCCACACACAAAAGGTTGCACTTTGTTATGCCATTATATGTTTCGGATTGTAGTAAAGCTTTCCTTCTGAAAAAGCATCCCTCGTAGATTAAGTTAACAGCGTGCTTAACAGATTCAGAGACCTTGGCTGTGATATGAGCATAAATAATTACTTGCAGAGCCATTTGTGCCGTTTCTCTGAAAACCTTGGTGATTCTAGTTAACAACAAAGTGAACGATTTCCCCAGAACATAGAGGCAGTGGAGGACCTTAGATGAGATACTCATATGATGGGAAATTACAATTAGAATCTGCAGTTTAGTCACATTAACGTCCCGTTTTGAAGCAGCATGAAGACTATTTTGGGACGGATAGCGTAATTTTGAACCTCGGTCGGATGACGACACCCGAGCTGGAATCCCCCTCTCCAAACTTCCGCACCACACCAACAGGAGGACGTTTGCCCCCCTAATTATGATTTAGCGTGCAACAGGCCCAGCCCACGACGGACCTTGAGTGGAATCGGGTTTTGAAGCTGGAACCCTCCAGCCCCAAGGCCGAAACCATACTACTAGGCCGCCGCGGCCTCTTGGAATCTGCAAAGAGACTTAGTAAACAAAGTTCACTCAAAAATGTCAAACAAAAGACGATTTCGCAGTAGAACAAAATAAATTTTCCTTTTCTTGTCATTTGATTCTTCTCATTTTTAATTAATATTCTGTACATTTACAGGAGCGTTAACGTCTTGTTTTCTATTTATTAAAATGCTTTACAAAATTTTTTAAGGAAAATGTTTTTAATTTAACGCATATATCCTAAGGCTAATTTAATGGGTTAATGTAAACAACGCTACTGTGATATCTTACAAACAAAAAAGTGATCGGTTAAAACTAACGTCATATTTTTCTCAGCGCATGGAATTCAGATAAAATCAGTTAAACAATCACAGGGACAAATTATGTGCTGTCCTGTGTAATACATTGGAAAAGAAGGAAGGATGTAGTTCTCTGATGCACCAAATTTTCCCCTATGTTCTAGCATTCACTTCAAATTTAAGTTAATTCTGCATTCACTTCAAAAAATCTGTTCCAATTTCGAGATTTTTATGCACTTTTACTTAACTTGTCTTGTTTCATGTTTGTAAAGATGGAGTTTTGTACTTTGTTTTTCACTTACTTCCTAATGGTATGAAGTTTCGAAATTTTGTGTATTCTTTATTTCAATATGCTATTCTAAGATTTTCAAAATTTAATTGTCATTTAATCAATTGATTTAACCAAATTTTTAATTCCCCACTCGCAGCACCACGTAGTAGTGAGGTTGAGAAAAATTTATCTCAAAAGCACACTCTTTATAACAATAAGTAAAAATTAAAGACTAGAAAATAATTAGAAAGCAAAAGATATATTTTTAGTGAGCGAATAAAAGTATGTTTTTAAAAATTGTTTCTATTACATATATTTTATGTTATTTCAGCATAAAGAAACCTAGGCAGCGATCACCAGGGCTCAGTGGATAGTGCATTGGACCGCATAGTGCACATCTGCTTGTCCGTGGTTAGAATCCCAGCTCGGTAGTTTAATTCAAGGACTGGTATTTTAATTAAACATATTACTTATTTTTTGTTTATGTTCTAGGTAATTCTAGACCTTTCTTTAAAATTCTAGCTGGATAATTCTCGAATATTTCTCAAGAGTATAAATTCTGAATTTCACAAATTGTGGACAAGTTCTCTGCTATCTTGTGTAACGAGTTGCGTTAGGCTAATAAATCTACATTATCGTTAACCTTCCAGCGGGAGCGTTTTTGCAAAAGATACTTGAATTGCGCATCGTATTACATATTTATATCGTTATTTTAATGTTTAAGTGCAATTTTATTTATAAAACCATTGTTTAATATTAGTCTAATAAATACAGATAACATAAATAAAAGTTTAGTTTTGTAAAATAACACGATATATATATGTCGTAAAATTTGCGTAAGAGCGCACGCTGGAAGGTAAAATCGTATTCTGCAATCCTTTGCATCTCCGTGACAATACCTATGATTCCCCTCGAGTAGATTATTTACTGTAAATAAACTATTAGTCTTTTGAAAAGCTGCAGGAAGAAGTGAGTTACTGAATGCCCCGAGGAAAGATATTTATTTGAAATTCCTTTAAGAAGTATTCAAAGAACCAATCAGTTAAAAAAATATTGAAATTTGCATCACAAGGAATGCAAAAATTCCTATGATATGTTGGGAAAAATATTCCCATTCTTGGTCTGTAGCAAATCATCTATACATATATCAGTGGTCTTAAATATCTCTGATTCCTTCGAGAAGATATTTCTTAAGTAGAAATATTTCCAATGATTTTACTGAGATGGCTGTTTGATTCGCTTTTCACAAAAACGAAATGACTAATAACTTCCCTAAGGCACTGGTTTCGCGAGAAGATGAGAATAATTTCTTGGAAACTGTTTCACAGTGCGATTGAACTTCTCGTCTAAAGTAAGATTTTAAACTGATACCGAGCAACATAAATGCGAAAACTACTGCTGCAACAAGTCATTATTCTCAGTTTCCTTTATTCTTATTACCTGCGTGTAAATCGTATATAAGTGATAGTAGATATTTTGAAGCTAAGGGCAATACTTGAACCCTTGTTTCGCATTTATTATCAGGAGGCATTATAAAAGACGTGCCATAGACGAACAAAATGCTTATCGTGAAGTACTCCGATATCACATTAACCACTTAACTAATTAATTTTTTCTAGTGTCTAATTAGATGTCATTTTCTGTTTTGGAAATGTGTTGTAGTATTGATTCAATTAAGAGTTCATAAAACACTCGAGATGTTAACGAGTTACTCTTCATTTTTTGTGTCGAATTGTAACGTTTACGAATGACGTAATTTCAGACTATAATTGTGAAAAGCCATAATTCGATGCACAAGTAAACTCGGAATAACTAGTTAAGTACAACTGGCCAATGAAAGAGCTATTTTTATAGACTATTAAGATAGTGGAAGAAGTTATCAGGAATTACGTTAAAGACAATGGAAAAGTTTAAATATACTATGCATCGAATATATTCTATTATTACATGATGATTCAGAACCCGTTGATAAAACTTTAAAAATGGTAGAGTTTATTACGACACAAATTTTTAACATTGGAATGTATGCAAGTAACCTGTTGAGGTACACAAGAGATAATATTTTTACTAATAACATCGTTGACATTTATTTCTTCACAACAATTCTGCAATAATGGCTCAAAACTATGTCTACTAACACTAGTATATGCTAGACAGCGCCCATGCAGTGATTGGTGCATCGTATCAAATTGGCAGATAATTGTCGCTAACGTGCTGCCGCAACGAATATTCGAGTGACGAGGTCTTAACCGCTTAACTTAACAGCCCGAGAATACTCGTGCATCGAATTATCGAAATTTTAATCTTATAAACTAAAATTGAATCATTAATTAGCTTTATAATTTGACACAAAAAATACGTACGATCCATAAACATCTTAAGTATCCTATGCCTTCTTAGATGAGTGAAAACGACAGCCCCTTTCCAAAACAGGAGGGGTCATCTTATTAAATAGCAAAGAAAACTATTCAGTTAAGTGGTTAATTGAAGTCGTTCCAAAAACGCTCGCCAAATACTTCATTGATGTTTCATCCATGGATTACTGCCCCTGGAAGCTATTCTGAGTAATTATTGTAAGCATTGCTGTGAAAGGGCGCTTGTAAACGATGCTGTGAGGAAGCCATGTTTCCTTCTGTGTCCAGCTATTTTGATTATGCCTCAACGGGGTAATTGTGGCTATGAGTTTTCAGTCAACCTATCTAATAGCACAGAGGTTTCAGTAATTTTAATAGCAACAAAGCATTGCAATATTAGATGTGTTGATTTTTAAGCAGTTCGTAGAAAAAATAGTTTTAAATATGAATGCATCTTAAAGCAGTGTGTAGTCTAACACTTCCGAATCACGAATGCATTTGGAAATGAGGTTATCGCTCTACAGGTTAACCAACTCTCCATCGAAATCGAACTCGGAAGAAGGGTTAATTGCTTAGCTCAAAAGGGTTCGATCTGACATCACGTTAACTAAAGTGTTCACTTGCCAACATGCCTTAAAGAAATTTTAAAGACTGAATCGCTAACTTTTCCATTCGAAAATTGAACTAATTGCAGCGAATATTTCCTCTTATAATGCATTTAGTCTGTAAGTATTCGGATTTTGGAAGTTGAAAACTGATAAAAATGCGTTGTGTTTTATTTCTATACAAACAAATCATGTTTCATTCTTTTCTTGGGGGGATATGCTTATTTATTAAAAATGACATATATAATGTTTAACATTTGTTTTTATTATTTGCCACGTAATAAACTGCAATTTTTGTATTAAAATTCAAAAATAAAGATCACATAAGACTGTTTTTTTGCAAATATGTTGAACTAGTCACCTTCGGCGACCAGCTTGATCGCCGGAAATAAAATTTCAACTGAATATCTTATATTCTCTTACTCGATTTATATACATGGTTTGGTTCTCTTAACAAAGAAGTGTTACAAAAATCTTTCTGTGGGTATATGTTGTAAACAGTCCAACACGCAGGATAATGGAGAATGAAGGTTTATTCACAAATATGCAGGCAAACACGTGGCACTGGTAACAGGAACAATAGATCTTGCACAGATTAGCAGTACAAACAGACAACAATTCACTGATAATAACAGTAACAGCGCTTTCAGATTTACAAACACAAACAGTCAGCAAATCCCTAATAATGACAGTAACAGCACTTTCAATAGCACTCAGCTCATCGGCTTTCCAGCACTGAAGACGAAACTCCAAAGTCGTTCCAGTCGATCAACGACACTCCCGTGATCCAAGCGCGGTCTTTTTATACTCTCCCCGATAGGCCGTGACGTCACATAGAATTTTCAGGAAAAACCTGGATCTCGGCTGTCTAATAGAAATATCGAGTAAGTAATAGCATCTTCGGATTTCTTCGATTTGTCACCAAATCGCCAAAATGGTCACCAAGTTTGTCGCTAAGGTCAGGGGTGCAGGGCTCTCACTCCATGCTTACCCCTGTAAAACTCCCTCCCTAGCTATAAGGCTAGCGAAGCAGGAAAGCGACATTACATCCTTGTAACAGTAGTTTGTCCCACTAACTGGATTGCAGAGGATGTTATCTTCTTCTCTCAACACGGACCTTTCCCTGCCTACCTCAAAAGGTTTCACCTGTCTGACAGCGATTACTGCAGTTGTGGTGGAATTGGCACGGCACTTCACTGTGCCACGGAGTGTATCTATACGGTGTCTTGGCATATGAGGAAGCCAGCCCCAAACTTCGAACAAGAATGGCTGAAAAGGGTCGCCAATAACCTCCTCTCCAGGCAGAAAATTCGTGGGATTATCAAATTCATGAGCGAAAACAGAGATCTTTTCCGGCCTCCCTAGCCTTCAACTTCCCAGCGAGCTGAACTAAGTAGCTCAATCACCGGACATTCCACCTCCAAATAAAAGAAAGGTATTTCAACATCCAAAGACAAGAAGACTATTACGAACTAATAGTGTAAAAGTGAAAATGCCTGTGCTGTACATAGTGTATATATTTCCTTCTTTTTGTTTTTCTTAAGTAAAATTCCCGTGTCTTGCCCATCAAACCGTTCAGTGACCGGTCTGGTCACGGGTACGGGGGTAAGGGACGGCGTTCTGTTCTGTAACAGTAGTTTTGAACTTCAAATTGCTCTCGTTCTTTTCGTAGACTTGCACTTGTTCTGTTCCTTCACTACATTGACGTGAAATACGCTTTTGATTTCAACATTAAATTGGCGCGGCACCTTTTACGTCCATCAGCATGCTGATTGGCTTAAAATACGCTGAAAAAAGAATTAAAACATAGGAACGATAATCTTCCAGTTTACTGGATTATTTCATTATGTATTTACTATCGTGAGGTCTGCCTTTATAGATTTCACAGAAATATTGATCAAATGAAAAAAGAAAGTGAAATCCAGTTAGATATTTTCTTAGCTTTTCAACAATGGAAGAGAAATATGCAATTAAATATTTGTTTAAACAATGAAAATGGTTTGAAATACGTTTCAACTATGAAAAGAATTGTTGTAAATTATTCCAAAAAATATTTTTAGAAATTTATTAAAATTGAAGAAAAATTCACACAACTTATTTGACGTCAAACAAAAGATAATTTTTAAAAAATTTAGACGGTGTAAAAATAATTTTTGTGCTGTATTATTTTTCAAAGTTATCTAGGAAAATCACAAAAATTTAGCTTAATTTTTGATTAATTGAAACTCTGATTAATATATCAAAACAACATCTCCTAGGTGCACATTCCCACCCTCCAAAGTATGTTTCTGCCAAATTTCGTTGCTCTAAGTCTAGCGGTCTGTCCTGTAGAACGCCAACACACATACACATTCTCCTTTATTATTAGTAGAGACTATGTTTTAAGAATTACGTTATACGCTATATGACACAAAGAAATATTTATAATATACATTTTAACTTCTAAAAAGTATTATTTATCTGAAATGCTCAATCTCTCTAAGGATTCTGTGCTTATTATATTATATTCATGAGTAATGAAATAAATTTTAAGAAAAGAAAGTAACATTTTTGGAAAAATTTGACATTAATTTTTAAACACCGATATATGAAATTTGACAGATTTATATTCTTTACTTTGATTAAGGGTTTTCCAACGAGGAATTGCTTTCACTTGGAAATTCTTTAAGTATTTCAGGATTTTTTCGACTTTTTATTTAAGAACTAGCTTCGCTGCAGAGCTAAACCAGCGGGAGTGGCCTCCCCTAAACTTTCTTGTATACTTCCCCAAAGAGGTGCTGTTTCCTCTCCCACCGCGTGGAAAGATTAGAAGACCACATACCAAATTTCAATTATCTAATGTAAGTTGAACAGTTGTACAGTTGTAGTTGAAAATATCATGCACATTGGCAGAGTGCTTTAGAAATTAAAAAAGCATGGGAAACAGAACTGATGAATCAATTGACACTAATTTTGGTTTGTTACTTTATAACTTTACTTTTAACAACTACTCTCGTTTTGTCAGAGTAAAAATAATGCAAAATCCACTCAGAAAAGGATGCATTACGACATATACAAAATAAAACTAACCGCAAATCAAATATGCAACTCTTAGGCTACGAACACACGAGTCGGCTACGGCGAATTCGGCTGAGAGCTGAGAACGTGTCGGTGGTGTTCACACGTGGCGTTTGGCGAATCGTCGCTGCAGGGTGGAGCTGCATATTCGGCTTTCGTGGCCACATTCGGTGTTGATCTTTCTGAGTGAGTGATATACTTGGCTCAGAAATGGTGATTTATTTGAATGAAGAATTTATTTGAAGAGCTCCCATCGAAGAAAACATTTATTGCATATAATGAATAAAAATTTCACAACTTATAATGCATGGAACTGTTTCAGAAAATTCTCAATTGAATTCCGGATAACATACATTAGTATATAATTTTTTATTTTCCAGTGTTTCATATAATGTTCTTACAAATTAAAGAATACCCTATGGATATTCTGCTTATCCTGATAAATACTAGGCATATAATTGAATTTCAAATAATTTTATTTTGATAAAAATTTCATTTTGAGTTATTTTTAAACAATATAGCAATTCATAATGATCATTGCATGTGTTATTTTGTAGGGAAAAAAATCGCTTTAAAAAGTAAATAATTTCATATTTTACAAAGGCTAGGAAGAGAAAAATTATCTTTCAATATATTTTTATTTATGATTCTGAAGTCAAATGTTTCAAGTAAAATAAAAAAAAATAATAAAATTTGAACATGAAGAACTGAAAAAGTTATACCCAAAAGTTATAAGCTAAATATTGTTCAACTGACCTAAAACATTAATAATTTTCAACCGGTTCATTAAAAAATATATATTATCTGCTTTTTTGCAAAGTATAAATATAAATATATTCTGAAATTTGTTAAAATTAAGGAAAAAATTGCACAACTTTGAAATTCACATCATTGAAATGATTAGGATGCAGTCGCCGAATTTGGACCATCTGGACGTTGTTTACTGCACTGTGGTGGAGAAATAATTTTAACGAAAATCAAGAAACTGAATTTTTATAGCTTATTTATTTATTTTCAGAACGTCGTAATTAACTTTTCTATGAAATGGACTTTAAATTAGGAAAAAGCAAATTCCTTAATATCAAAAATTTGATTGGGTCCTACATTCCTGATGATAAAACAGTGTAACAAATTTTATCCATCTAGCTATTCAAGTTTTTGAGTTATAGTGTTCACATGAAAGCGAACAGACAGACTTCCCGTAGACGGATTTTGTACAAAATTTGATAAAAACTTACAAATTATGTGTCAAGATCACATACCAAATTTCATCCCCGTAGCTCTAATAATTTTCGAGTTATCGATTCACACAGACAGATACACAGACAGACATAATTCCAAACTTGTGTTTTTCGGACTCAAGGAGGTCTGAAACGTGGAGATTCGTCAAAATCTCGAGTTCGAATTTTTTGACAATTACAATATTTTCTCTTTGTATATTTCCTATACGAGAAAGTAAAAAAATTAAATGTAGAAGGAAACTTGATGCATTTAATGAATCAGCGACCAGTTTAATTAATGTATCAGTGAAAATCTGAATATAAAACGAGTGCCGATGAAAAGACTATTTCCTTGAAAAAAAACCCGTCCCCTCATATTATCGTAGATACAAATTTTAGCAAAAGCATTTCTTCACAATACGCCTGTTAAAGATATTTATAAGAAAATAAAATATGAATATGCCTTTATAATAAAACAGTTTAATTAAGCTTTATTATCAAATAAAATGTATTATAATTATCCTTCTAAATAAAATATTACATTAAAATTACAATTCAATAATATTTTCGAAAGTTATCTCGAAAAGGTGAAAAAAATTAACTTGATATTACATTTTCATCCTGTACAAATACAGACACACTCGCTTTAATTATTTGTAAAAAATCATAATATCAGCATAAAAAAATATAATTAATCGAAAAAGAAACAAAAAATGTTTTAAATCATCTAAAATCTTATAAGTTTTTATTCAACTTTAAAGAACAGAATCGGTGCTTGGAGCTGCCATCCGTTTAGAGCGAAAACGCTTTCGTACAAAAACACGTGTGAACACTGTCACTCGTTACTATGGGACCATGCGACGATTTGCCGGCGAAACCGGAGCTGCTTCATTGGGGAACGATGAGACGAGCGCGACGAGATCTGGTTACACGACTTTGCCGCGCAAGTGTGAACAGCGCCATTAAAGAACACGGGGTCATGTGTCGCCTCACGGCCACAGCTTTCGACGAAAACGACCCGTCTGTTCGCACCCTTATTGAGAAAATGTTTCGGCGTGAAAGAAAAATTAAAAGAAAACACTCCATAATTAATTCACTTTTATTCGAGAAGAATTTTGCAGTGAGCCAAGACAGAACGTATTACGAAAACAGCAGTAAAAACGCGTGCCTTTCTTTTGCTTCGTACGATGGCGAAGAAGTCAAATATGCAAAGTCAACCAGTTGACGGACTTGGTCCAAAATTTTATACGGACCTACATTCATGACGATAAAACTTTGTACCAAATTTTATCCATATAGCTATTCAAGTTTTTGAGTTATAGTGTTCACATGACTTCGTACATACAGACAGACAGACTTCCCGTGGACGGATTTTGTCCAAAATTTGATAGAAACCTACAAATTATGTTTAAAGACCACATACCACATTTCATCCCCGTAGCTCGAATAGTTTTCGAGTAATCGTGTTCACAGACACACAGACATAATTCCAAAACTGTGTTTTTCGGACTCAGGGAGGTCTAAAACGTGCGAATCGTCAAAATCTCGAGTCCGAATTTTTTGACGATTACAATACTTTCTCTTTGTGTACTTCGTATACGAGAAAGTAAAAACAAATATGCTTGCTGAAACTCATTTTTAAATATTAGTTCCTTTGAAATCCATCTTGCCGTGAATTCCTTATTTCAGGAGAGATTTGTAGATGATTAATGACTTTCGCTTATCAACACATTTGTCTCAGAACCGATTCATTCATCAAATCCACACATCGACTCTTCCGTACGCCTAGAAATTCATCAGACATTTTTCTCCTACCCCTCCATACGTACATCTACTTTTTTTCAGAACGCATGGAGCGCAAGGATGGAAGACAGGAGTTTTTGTTATAAATAAAAGTAAGAGCGTTTTTCAAAAACTTTTAATGATAATTTCTGATATATATAACATTATAATATCGATCTATTGATCTGAAAACGGATTCTTTTGTAAACAAGTCCTGTAATAAATATTATTCAACAACTAGCGAACTATCGACAGGTTTCTTTTAGTGGAATTTTCATGCCACGTGATTTATGGCTTTAGCGAAGCACTTTCAGGAGTCCTTGTTTCTACACCATTCCTATTCGACTTAACTATATGCCCGGACTTGTTACAGGCGCAATGATTTATGACCATCCCGATATGTTTTTACGTGAGGTAACCTTGTCGAATAGTTATGAAGTTTTCGATAATAAGAAATATTTTCTTTTGACGTGAAAACGTCTTTCCGCTCGTTACAGTGATAGTCAGTCAAACTGTGTTATGTGACAAAATACTGTTACAAAGCTATAAAGTCGTTTCCCTGAGATTCTTATCTTGGCGATAAATTTGGCGACCATTTTCGCGACTTGGCGGCAAAGTTGGCGACTTTGGCAACAAAAAGAATTTTCTAGAAGGACCTCGAACTTTCAACCTATTTCTACTGGTTTCATGAACTTTCTAGAGATTACGCCTACGTAATGAAGTCACTTCCTGTTGAAAGGCATAAAGGCAAGCTCTCAAGCCAAGAAGAATGAGTTGGAATTTGATCAGCAAGCAAGCTGGTGAACTGATGAGAAACCTCTGAGCGCTGTGTTGAGATTTATTGGTAGTCTCTGTTGTGAATTTTTACTAGTGCTGTGTTAATACTTGTGCTACGTTTCTTTGCTTGGAATATTTGTAAAATAAAGAGCTTTATTTTTTTTAATCCTGCTTATTGGATTGCATTCACGCAACCCACAAGACAATTTCTTTACAATACCGTCAGATTTGAATCGCTAATGTATAAGAGACTAATAATGCGAAAAGAATTGGCAGATCCCACAACGGATAGATCATATATCTAAGAAATTGTGGCTTGGTCTCTGTTTTGCCTGTGACGTCAACGCACAGTGTAGCCGCATGCGCGTGATTGTTCTGAATTAGCTTTATGGAAGGTTATAAATAAGTGTAGCGTGGAAACGCGTTGAGCTAGGAGGTTGGGTCTGGTATCATTTTAAAGAGCTTAAGGAGTATTACTAGGATCCAAAGTAAGACAATAAAAATATTTATCAGAATATAAGTAAAAATCGGTATTAAATTGAAAATTTAAAACTCCTCATGTTTTTTTCATCATACCATACAGAGTTTTCTTTCGAATTGTACGAAACTTACAGAATACTTGAAATACGTAAAAGAAATATTGTATTAAAATTTGAATTCAAAAATTTAATATTATAATGTTTTACCGCGCATACGCGAAATGTAGTTCTATATATTGTCAACAGATAGTGCTAACAAAAGCTACTCTAAATAAAGCATAACAAAAGCGCAGTTCGGATCCGAGCCGTAGATTTTTCTTGAAAATGTCGAGATAAAATCATAAAACAAGTGTTTCGTATTAATATGTAATTTAACTATCCATCTATTTTATACAATATTTACACAGAGTAGTATAATGATTACAGAATAGATAAATCACAAGCTACTACAGAGCCTTGTTACATGAGATAAACTTGTGATTTATCTATTCTGTAACCATTAACTCTGTGTAAATATTGTATTAAAGAGATTGATAATTAAATTACATATTAATACGAAACACTTGTTTTATGATTTTTCCGACCTTCTGACGAAAAATCTACGGTGCGGACCCAAACTGCGCCTTTGTTATGTTTTCTTTTCTAACTTACTAACTTTCAAGTTCAAGATGTCGGCAGTGATTTAGATAGTGTATTTTTATTCCTCTCACTAATTTAGCCTCTGAGGTGTGCAGGAAGCGTGACACATGCTCACTGTAAATAAAAAATGAAAAAGAAATTATATCCCCTTTGGATACTTATCTTGCATACTAATGTTACTGAAAGTAAATGGCAATATAGTTTCAGAATAAAAAATTCCAGTACGACAAGTTAAATATTTTTACAAACTTTTATTTAACTTGATCTGTTTCATCGTTGTAAAAATAGAATTTTGTAATCGGTTTTTCATTAGAGTTTTGAAATCTTCATGAAAATACACTATTTTAATATTTTCAGATCTAAATTATCAGCTAATTGATTGATTTAATTGAATTTTGATTACATGTTTTAATTTCGGGGACATCTGTTATAGAGTTTAAGGAAATAATGATTTCTAGATTCTATATTTGTAACACACACACAAATTTACAAATTCACAGCCATAATTCTTTTAAAACGCAATTCTTAAAAATATTACAACCTATAGTATTATGTCTTGAAATTTTTATCAGGCCTGAAATAATATTCTTCTAAGCCTAATTATTGCTGAAAGTTACCGTAATCAATTGTAAAGAATTGCTTTTGGGGCAACGAATTTATTATCTTCTCATCAGCAGGTAATTTTTTCATCAAAATCACAAGGTAATGTATACTTTAAAAAAAAAACGATTATTTTTTTGTGCTTTATTTCTAAAATTCTTGGTTGTTTCTATTACAAAAGAAGAACGTCAAATTACTATAATAGTTCCTGAACTCGCATTCTAATTCGACAAAATTTTTAATAACATGTTACATGGAAAACATTCCACTAATATTGAATTTAATGAATATATTAATATCTAATTTTCTACTTCTTCCAACACTGAAATGCCATCACAGATGCTGATTAAATTTGAATGAAGTGCTTTTCCATATCTCAATAATTTTAATTTTTGATGCGCAAATTTCCCCAGCAGTATTTAGCATGAAATTGGATTTCCCAATTCTTTTCGAAACAACCGAATAAATTTTGTATAAACGTAAAGACGATGCGCGATGGTTTGTAACTGAAAATCGATATAATATGTCTACAGAAAAGGGCATTTTCGTCATTTCGTGATTCTTGAAATAGTTAGTAGAATAAAAAGTCGTCTGGATTACAGAGTAATTACATTTTTCAAAATTTCTTATATAGTTAATTTTCACTTCAGAGATCGCAACCTCGGATAAAGATTCCGCATCCATACATAAATGTTGAACATTTTTCTGTACGGATCTTTTCATCAACATACTAAATAAAATCCCTAATGAACCCTTAAAGTTCAAGCGAAACTATAGAAATAAATTTGCGTTATTATTTACAAATTTGAATTGCATAAAATGCAAAATTTGGTGTATAAATTTTTTGCAAATCTAATTCCATAAAAATAAACCAAAGATAAAAAAAACGAATTCATTTTTTTCTAGTACATAGCCATTTCGTTATTTTGATGAATGGATTTTACAATTAATTATAATGCAATGAACAAAAATAACCCAGTTTGTGGCAGTGCTTGCAGACCACTCGTATTTTAGAATAAAAACTCGTTACTTTTTATTCGACTCTCATTATAAAGAAATCTGATGCGACTCTCGTTATTTTTTCTCTTTGAAAAAGTTTCGCGAGTCTTCGGATTAAATGCGCTCGGTTCTTATTTTCCATTTTATACCATCATTAACATATTCTTTATATTTGCAAGGAAATTACTATTTTTATCATAAATCATTTTCTCAAAATAATTTCATGAACATTACTGCTGTTCTAAACACAAGTTACTAATCCAGAAACTTTTGTGTCATCATTATTCATATTTTTGTGTCATCACAAATGACACTCAATCTATTTACTTAGCAACATATGTGATACACAACGATTATTTGAACTGTATCAATGAATTAACTTTATATTAATAATATTTTAATACAAGATGGACGTTCAGAAAGTAGGTTTCGTGATGCTTTTTCACATCGACATTGATACATCTGTTGTACCGCGATCTCTATTTCCAGAAAGCATCCTGGCAGAAATCGGTGCCCAGCGATCGAAGGAAGTTCTTCACAGCTCCCTGAACCTCTTCATTGCTTCGGAAGTGAAGTATCGATAGCGCTGACTTCAATGCAGGAAAAAGATGAAAATCTGATGGGGCAAGATCGGGGCTTCAGGTCGGGTGATCCAATCTCTCCCATCCCAGGCGACGAATGTGTTCTGTCGTGTCCCTTGTTGTGTGGGGTCTTGCATTGTCTCCCAAGAACAAAGCCCCTAGAGGCTTAATGCCATTCTTGAGGTCTTGTGATCAGCATGAGGTCCTTTGGAAGCCAGCTTCACCTTTTTCCTGCATTAAGTCAGCACTGTCAAGACGTCACTTCCGAAGAAATGAAGAGGTGCGCAAGGCTGTGAAGAACTTCCTTCGCTCGCTGTGCACCGATTTTTACCAGGATGGTTTCTTGAAATTCATTTCACGGTACGATAAATGAATCAATGTCGATGGCGAGTAGGTGAAAAAATAGAAAGGGATTTGTATTTTGTTATGCCATTGTATGTATCAGATTGGAATAAAGCTTCCTAGTGAGAAAACATGACGAAACTTAATTTCGGAACGTCCCTCGTATTAAATCACTTTTAGACTTCCTTCATTCAGTCAGAATTTTCAATTTCATTTTTTGCTTTCTTTTTAAAAGCATGTAGGGAATTTCCTAGGCTCAGAAAACAATTTCAAAACTGCAAAGGAAAAGTTGGTTGATCTTTTATATTTTAAATTGAAAAAATTCCGAAAGAGAATCATAGCACTGTAGATAAGAGGACGATTAACTACAGCCAAATTGGCGCAATATCAAACTAATATTCGCTGGAAAAATGCCTAATGTTAGAATGTTTGTGACGGTGGGGTTTAGAGGAAGTTGCAACAAACATCAAAATTGCTCTTTTTGTGTTGTTCAAGTGAAAGAAGACAGCAAACGAATATATTTTATTTTTTACATAAAAACTTATTTTCGAAAAAGGATTCTTACTTTATGACGTGATTCAAAATTTACATCTTTTTCGGGCATTTGCTTAGAAAGAGCGATAAACTTTCGTGTACTTAGTAGCTTTACAATAATTATATCCGCTTCGCTCATTTGTGAAACAAAATAGAATTGAATTTATTACCCTGTGATGCCATTCCCCATTCTGTTATGTTGTAAAGCTTTCTATTTTATTACACAGATAAAATAATTCAAACTTGAGTTCAAAATTGCTTTCAAGAAATCCCAGGGGTTTTTTCGAGGGGGGGATTTATAGAAATAGAACCTTTTTATGATAAATGAAACTTAATACTTTTATCTTATGGAAGTCTTTTCGTAAAATAAAGTTTATGGTAAGACTTAAAATTTGCGTTCTATTCAAGATCTTTCATCTTTCATCAATATCAGAGCAACTTGTCATTAGAGTAAAATATTTTGCTATATCGTAAAGCATGTAATCCTATCTAATTTTGCGATGATTAGTCCAATGAGGTTTAATCACAGCCAGGGTTTCACTGAAAGTGAGTTTTGTTAATTTGAATTGCGAATTCCTTACGCGGTTTCTGTTTGCTGCTCTTGCCGTTTCATTTTTTTTAGCTGTTTGAATTAATTGTTTATTTTTGAAGTGAGAACGTCTTTCCGCTCGTTACAGTGATAGTCGGTCGAATTTTCTTGTGTGCCAAAATACCGTCAGAATTGAATCGCTAATAACTACACGTCAACGTACCAGTGTAGGCGCATGCGCGTGATTGTTATAAATTAGCTTTATGTAAGGTTATAAATAAGTGTAGCGTGGAAACGCGTTTAGCTAGGAGGTTGATTCTGGTGTCATTTTAAAGAGCTTGGGAAGTATTACTAGCGCACAAAGTGAGACAATAAAAATATTTATCAGAATATATGTAAAAATCGGTATTAACTTGAAAATTTCAAACACTGCATGTTTTTTATTATAACATGCAGAGTTTTCTTTCGAATTGTACGAAACTTACGAAATATTTGAAAATACGTAAAAGAAACATTGTATTAAAATTTGAATTCAAAAATTTGAATATTACGGTAAATATGAGCACTTGTTGTAAACAATGTTTTACTGTGCATACGCGAAATGTAGTTCTATAAACTGTCAACGGATGGCACCATCAAAAGCTACTCTAAATAAAACATAAGAAAGGCGCAGTTCAGGTCCGCGCCGTAGTTTTTTCGTAAAAACGACGGGATAAAATCTTAAGTGTTTCGTATTATTATGTAATTTAATTATCAATCTCTTTAATGCAATATTTACACAGAGTAGTATAATGGTTACAGAATCGATAAGTCACAAGCTACCACAGACCCTTGCTGCATGCGATAAACTTGTGATTTATCTATTTTGCAACCATTATACTATTCTGTGTAAATATTGTATTAAAGAGATTGATAATTAAATTACATATTAATACGAAACACTTGTTTTAAAATTTTATCCCGACGTTTCCACGAAAAATCTACGGTGCGAACTGCGCCTTTCTTATGTTTTCTTCTTATTTAATATTTTTACACGCCGCCCTTATTCACCCTGACTTACTTCATGCTTGTAAAGATACAATTTTGTAATAGAATTTTCGCTCACTTCTTGATGTACCAGATTTTTGAAATTTTGCACAGTTGTGTGTTCCAGACGAAAATAAATATTTTATTATTTTCATTATTTCATTCTCAGTTAATTGATTGATTTTAATTAATTTTCATTGCATATCGGTGACGCCATCTCTTAGTTAATTTAAAAGAAGTTGATTTCAAAATTTTTTAATTTTTTTAATAATGAATTATAAAATATATTATCCGCTTAGGACACCTTCGGTATTTAGAAAGATTTATCTCGGGTTATGTCCTTAAGCGGTTAATGACTAAAAAGCAGAAAAAGTTTATTAAAAATAAAAGATTTTAAAATCGAAAATTGCACGAAAAATATTAAAATATTCATTCCTATTTTTCATATTCCGCCCATATTTTAGACGTGATTCGCATGAGCATAAGATTAGAAGATTAAAATCATTTCGTAATACACATGCGCAGAATGTCCCTTGGCACTTTATTTCTTCGCATCTATACTTATAAAAGTCAATGTTTGCGTGTGTGTGCGATGTCCAGACGAATCTATCGCACTTACAGCCATGAAATGTGGCACACAGGTGGTCGTAATGGTGACTGAATGCACCTCGAAGCCGAAATTTTAAAATTTAATCTAGAAATTCTTTTATTTAATGTTTTGTGTTGTTTTGGTTGATTTTTCGCACTAATTTCTCAAT
>BGPR01003260.1:0-17273 GCA_013235015.1 Araneus ventricosus | reverse complement strand
TAGTCGTAATGGTGACTGAGTGCACCTCGAAGCCGAAATTTTAAATTTTAATCTAGAATTTTTTTTATTTAATGTTTTGTGTTGTTTTGGTTGATTTTTCGCACTAATTTCTCAATAGAATGGTTTTGAATAATTGTACGACAAAAATGGATACACCGTCGGAAAGAGGACGCGATTTCCGTTCTAATGAAGTTAGTTCTGAATTTCTAACGTAATTTACTGAATTTTTCGAAATTTTTTAAAAATACCCAGTTTTGGCATCGAGATGTTACTTTTGATATTAAATTTGTTGCATCCGACTTTCTAATAACACTATTAATTTCAATTTTTTTCAGCTTATAACTAGAACGGTGCTGTCGGATATAAAACAAGAACGGTTAAAATATCTTATTCCGTTTTTTTTTTTAATTAATTTTTTCTGGGCGGTTGAGAGTTATTTTTCTCGATCGAGTTCCTCGCGCGGCACTTCTTCGGAACGTAGCTGGCGATTTTGATTGGCGGACGCGCAGGATACGCCATGACCTTCACCAGAATGAATTACTTAGATTATTATTCTCGGATTCAATTTAATATTTTGTTTGCTGTATAATAATCATTTTCAGGTTCCAATTTTGTAATATTATTTTGGATTAACGTACTCTGTACTGTAGGGCGAAAAAAAAGTAGGAAATTCAAATAATGTGTATCTTTTGTTTTGATTTTGTTTTCAAAACTTTTTCATGTCATTGTGGGCGGGTTTTTTTTTTATTTTGTTAAAGTACTGATTCCACGGGCAACGCCGTGCGCGTACTGCTAGTTAGTTATAAATATGGACGTCAAAAACTATTTTCGAAAATAATGAGGGGCCTGGGTGGCTCTTAAGTATTTTTATGATGTTTATCTCTTTACGACGTCAAAAGGATGAAACAAATTATTTTTATCCGATTTGAAAAGTTCAAGTAAATTGTTAGTCAATCTGCTTAAGTTCTTTATTAAAAATCCACATCGAGACGATGAATTTAAACCTACATATTATTGAATGTAAAGAATATTTCATTTTCATTTCTATAGACTTTAAAACTAATATAAAAAGTTAAAAGCGTCTTTTTCTTTAATATTCAACACTGAATGAAGATTTAAAGAAAGAAATAAAAGTTATAGAGAATTAATTTGCCCTTTGAAATAGACGCTACATTACTTCTCAATTCTTTTTACGAAATTTCTTTCTTCTGAATTCCGTATGGTGATTAAAAAAAGTTTCCCCCTTTTCAAAAAAGATATAGGAAAATATTTTAATACCTCAAAAGAATACTTAGGAACTTTCTTTTAAGTAGCTTATGTATTATCTATATGAATTCAACAACGAAAATTTAAGCTTCTTTTCTTTCGATAATATTTTTTATTTGTGCCTCCCTGCATTGAAACAATGCTTATCGAGCTGCGGCGGTAGCAGACATTCTGACGACTTTGAATTGCTTTTTTGCCTTCAAAGAGAGCATTAATTTTATTGAACAGAACCAGCGGGAGTGTTCTCCCCTAAACTTTCTCGTATACTTCCCCAAAAAGAAGCCGTTTCCCCTTCCCCCGCGTGGCTAAAAAAATTCGAACCTACTGTTATCCAGAATCCAATGACTATCAGAAGGTTTTTCATTATAGTGATTGAAAAATATCTAGGTAAAGAATCAAATTCAAAACGATGCCCGCCGATTAAAACGCATATCTATCGCACACTGCTAGGTTTCACTCTTGCCGTCTAAAGGACAAACTGATGTAATTCGCTCCTTTCGCCTGCACAGAAGACTGCTACAAGTAAGCATGCGCGTGGAGATAACGGATTGGTTTCAATAGTAAATTATACAGACCGACAGACAGTCAACCCTTTAACGGATTTGGCCGAACATTTTATACGGACCTACATTCATGACGATAAAACTGTGTACGAAATTTTATCCATCTAGCTATTCAAGTTTTTGAGTTATAGTGTTCACATGACCGCGGACATACAGATAGCAGACTTCCCTTTGACGGATTTTGTCCAAAATTTGAAAGAAACCTACAAATTAGGTTTAAAGACCACATACCAAATTTCTTCCCCATAGCTCTAATAGTTTTCGAGTTATCGTGTTCACAGACAGACATAATTCCAAAACTGTTTTTCGGACTCAGGGAGGTCTAAAACGTGGAGATTCGTCAAAATCTCGATTTTTTTGACGATTACAATACTTTCTCTTTGGATACTTCGTATACGAGAAAGTAAAAAGCGTGATAGCAGCATATGAGAAAAACGTTTTATTTTATTTCCAACTCAGCTGAAAATCAGTATTTCGTTTCTTCGACATACATAATAAGATATCAGAGGTGATCGAATCATAGAAAACAAAAAGAAATGTAATATTAAAAAGAGCTTAAAAACAATCAACTTGAAAAATTAGAATAAATTTAAAAATAATTTTTTTAACTTAAACTTGAAAGAGAAACAATAAAAAAATTTATTTATAAACAATAAATTTAGAAAATAAAATTTGAACAATGTTTAAGTAACAAGCAATTTCAGCTGCAAACAAAGAACAATGTAAATCAATATCAAACAAAGAAAGCCAGAGAACAAAGATAAACTCAGAGGTAATCGAAAAACAAACAAGGAATCCATTCTAGTCCATTTTTTCAAGGGCAGAGGAATTTATTCGAAATGGATTCAAATAATAATTGGGAAATTTTTCTGAAAGAAGCTTGCATTACGCCAAAAATAGCTTATCTTAGCCAGAAATTTCCCAAACAAAAGACAAAAGAGATCTGTTCATCAAAAAGCATTATTTCAAAAGAAAGAGGAAAAAACAAAATACAATAATAAGAACGCTAATAAGATTGATTTAAAAATACGAGCCATCTGGCATTTTAAAGGTAGCCATCATAAATAGCTGATTTTTGAATTCAAAATTTCACTTCTTAACTCTTTACAGACCGAATTCAGTTCCAGATTAATTTTTAATTACTTCTTCGCATATTTCTCCTTCTAATGCAGATTAATTTTTAATTACTTCTTCGCATATTTCTCCTTCTAATGCTTTACTTTGAAAATATTAATCATTAAAATATGAATAAAAAATTATATATGTTTTTTTGATGTTCCCAACTGGGAACGTTGGCCACTTCTGATTAAGCTCATTACACTAGACAAATAAATGGATAACAGTAATGATCAGACTGAATAATAAGGCAAAGTATTGTAAAAATTATTTTTATACCTAAACACAGATATGAATTCAATTGAAAATTTATGAATTTAAACGAATAAAATATATATTTAGCACAAAAAATTGCAGAAAATTAAATTTTATAACTACAGTGCACTCCCGATTATCCGGGTTAATCACCGGGAGGGATCGCACGGACAATCGAAAAACACGGATAATCCGAAAACTCCTTTTTATTAAAGAAAAAATCAACACCAGTACAAAAATATAAAAATTTCTTACATTTGCATGCTGTATAACATCAAACTATGAATTTTCCTTCTAACATTTACTGCTTTAAAAAATCTGCAATGCGTTTTTGTTTCTGCTGTTTGTTCATCTCTTGTCGTATATCGACACATATTTTACGAACCGCAGTAATGACACCGGAATCAAATCCTCTTTGTCCCATATAATCTAACAAAGTTTCCACAGATTGTAGAGCAGCAGAATGAGAAGTTGTATTTCCCTCATTTAGTACATCTTCTGCATCAGTACTAGCTGATTCCCCATTATCAAGTTTTTGAAGAATTTCTAATTTTTGTTTAACATTTAAAACGTTTCGTTTTCGTATCATACCACTCATTTTTGCCAGTAAAAAAATTTCACGCTACTAATTAACGATAAACAAGACGCAAAAACTAAAGGCACTAAAACTAACACGTGCGAAAGTGAAAGGAGACGAAGAAGTTAAAGAATGACGTGTCAGGAAGAAGCGTGCTCGTACGAGAATGAGCTAGATGATTCATTTCTCAGAAAATTAGGGGTTGAACCGGTAGAGATTGCACGTGGAGGAAGAAAAAAATCTATTCTTTAGCCTCCGCCGTCACGGCTCACTAGTTTAACGGAATGAATCTCTCCATCGAACATCAACATCGATTTTACATGCATGATAAGCGTGAATTTTTTCTCTTTAAATTTTTTTGTGAGTCCGGAGTGAGCACGGATAATCCGCAAACCGGATAATCAGCTCACGGATAATGGAGAGTATGCTGTATATCCTAGAGAACTGTGGGAAGTAGATCGAATACAATCCTCTTTTTTCGCTCTCATTGTACTGTAATTTTGTTTTTTCCCCACATTATGCATATTTGCGTGAATTGGTGCAATAAGGTAATGGCCATCCCTCTTCCGCTGCGATGCTCAACCGGTAACTTTCGGTCGCGTTTGAGACCCATCCTTATTTGCCCACGTCCATATAAAGATAATTGTACCCTCTCCACGAAACGCCAGACGAGACAGTCAGTTACTTTCCTGCGAATTGCTGTATGCAATAGCCATCCAGAAACAACAACTATATTTAGTACACTTTGCTAATAAAATATACCACGATTTCTCTCTGCGGAAAGGTTTCTCACATTATAGTAAACTGATGAACCCGACCCACCCAAAACTCAAATTTTAGAATAAAATTTTGTTGTTCCATGCGTAGTTTTCCTTCTGCGCATAAAAATATTTTTGATTAACTGGGTTGGAGGATGAAAATATAAATCAGAAGAAACAATCACTACCGAATAATCTTTCTGGCTACATATAAATGATTAGCCGACACATTTATAATTCTCTCCTCCCCAGATTACAGAAATTAATTTTTTTTCTTCCAAAATTAAAGCGTTAACCTTTTAACAACCGAAGGGGATTTCCTTTCCTGAATTATAAGAGAACTGTCCTTTCCAATTTATTTTCAAAGGAAACTCACAACGGAGAAATTCCTTTTATCACAGAATAGCCACGTCTGGTCAATGTTCCCAATTGGGAGCACGGAATTTTAATGAATGATAGCAAATGCGTTTTTTATTTTAATAATTATATTTTTATGTTATTAGTAACATGGATATTTTTAATTATGTGTACCGACTTTTAGAAATTTTGAATGGTTTTTAATTTTTTAGGAATTTTTATGCTACGCACAAATTAAAATGTAGAAAAGGCCCATTTTTAGAAATTTCTGTACCTTGACCATTTTATATCTGAAGCATAATTTCTACATGAAAAAATCAAACATACTTTCAATTACAATTAACAATTTTTTCAAAACAATATTATCAATATTTTATTTTTAAATAAATTTTCAATTATATGTTCATTGGCCTGTAAATGGATAATGTGTCCTTAAATGAACAAGCAGTTTTAAAATTGGAATAGGCATCTTAAGTTTTAAGGATGAACACTTTTTTTTGTATTTCCGCAGCTTCGTATAAAGATCTTTTAATAAATAAGTAATAAGTTACGACTTTGGTGAATTTTTCTAAAAAATGTGTACCTTTTTCATAAGTTTACACTGTTGATTATACAGTAGAGTCTCCCTACAGCGAATTTCTCCCTATAACGAAATTTTAATCGGAATGCTAAATAACATTCAAAATATTCTCCATATAACGAAGTGGTTGTCTCCCTGTAACGAATTTTTTCAGACCTTTATCTTTTCGATTTTTGTCATTTTTGGAGAAAGTTGCTAATTTCTGGGCAAACAAATCGCTCACAATTGCCTGTTTCTGGAACCACTCGCATTGTTCATTCCAGCGATAACATATAACAATAGAATGCTACGTGAAGGGTAATGCCGTTGTGGGGACTTGGGTTTCTACAGAGGGAGCAACATTTCTACGGGTCAAGATTCCAAGAATCGGGGTGGAGTGGGGATGGAAACAGCAAATGGATGTGACAATACGCATTTTATGTTTACCGTACTAGTACATATTATTCTCTAAATTGGTGAATTGTCTTCATTTTTGAGCATTTTATTTATACAATAAAAATTAGTATAATTTTAATAAATTTATAATAAATACTACTTCATTTTTAATTGAAAGTCACAATTGAATATTTTTGAACTTATCGCCCTTACTAAAAGGTTTATAACATTTACTTAAATAACTGCAAAAATCTCTGATCTCCGTAAAACGAAATTTTCTCTCTAGCGAATTTTTCAACTGGAACCAAGCGATTTCGTTATAGGGAGATTCCACTGTATTTATAAATACATCTGAAAATTTGAATTCCTTCTTTCTTCGTGTCTTTAGGAAACGGAGTTTCGAAAGAGGAACACCTCACTGAGGAGGGGAATGTTTATCATTGATTTATGTAGAGTTTATGGCGTGATTTCCATCTGACAGAGTGTAAACGTTGGATAATGGTTGAAACATTCACGACCTCCATAAACTGCTGTTACGGGCAAGTGATGAAGGAGCCTCCTTACTGACATCGGCCAGTTTATGGGAACGCTTTATGAGCTCGGTATCAAAGGTTAACTGCCGGCGTGCTTTCGTTCGAAACAGGTGACCTCTAATATTCGGCAGTGAGCGCATTCTTGGCAGGGATGAATTCAGCAACTGCAGCAGTGTTGCAGAGTTTAGAAATTTATTTCCTTCTCAAGCGTGACAAATATTATGTTAAATGCGGCTTTCTCCAATTTTGCTTACAATTCCGTTTGACGTGGTTTCTCAAAACTGCTTCAGAACGAAATATTTAGGTATGGAGGCTAAAGGAACACTGACTAAATAGGCAGAATGCGCATGAAATATTTATAATAGCGAGGAAAAAGAATACATGAAATGGTGCTTATTTACTTTCTCGTGTACGAAGTATACAAAGAGAAAGTATTGTAATCGTCAAAAAATTCGAACTCGACATTTTGACGAATCTCCAAGTTTTAGACCTCCCTGAGTCCAAAAAACACAATTTTGGAATTATGTCTGTCTGTGTGTCTGTCTGTGAACACGATAACTCGAAAACTATTAGAGCTAAAATATGTGTCGATATACGACAAGAGATGAACAAACAGCAGAAACAAAAACGCATTGCAGATTTTTTAAAGCAGTAAATGTTAGAAAGAAAATTCATAGTTTGATGTTATACAGCATGCAAATGTAAGAAATTTTTATATTTTTGTACTGTGGTGTTGATTTTTTCTTTAATAAAAAGGAGTTTTCGGATTATCCGTGTTTTTCGATTGTCCGTGCGATCCCTCCCGGTGATTAACCCGGATAATCGGGAGTGCACTGTAGTTATAAAATTTAATTTTCTGCAATTTTTTGTGCTAAATATATATTTTATTCGTTTAAATTCATAAATTTTCAATTGAATTCATATCTGTGTTTAGGTATAAAAATAATTTTTACAATTCTTTGCCTTATTATTCAGTCTGATCATCACTGTTATCCATTTATTTGTCTAGCGTAATGAGCTTAATCAGAAGTGGCCAACGTTCCCAATTGGGAACATCAAAAAAACATATATAATTTTTTATTCATATTTTAATGATTAATATTTTTAAAGTAAAGCATTAGAAGGAGAAATATGCGAAGAAGTAATTAAAAATTAATCTGGAACTGAATTCGGTCTGTAAAGAGTTAAGAAGCGAAATTTTGAATTCAAAAATCAGCTATTTATGATGGCTACCTTTAAAATGCCAGATGGCTCATATTTTTAAATCAATCTTATTAGCGTTCTTATTATTGTATTTTGTTTTTCCTCTTTCTTTTGAAATAATGCTTTTTGATGAACAGATCTCTTTTGTCTTTTGTTTGGGAAATTTCGGGCTAAGAGAAGCTATTTTTGGCGTAATGCAAGCTCCTTTCAAAAAATGTCCCAATTATTATTTGAATCCATTTCGAATAAATTCCTCAGCCCTTGAAAAAATGGACTAGAATGGATTCCTTGTTTGTTTTTCGATTACCTCTGAGTTTATCTTTGTTCTCTGGCTTTCTTTGTTTGATATTGATTTACATTGTTCTTTGTTTGCAGCTGAAATTGCTAGTTACTTAAACATTGTTCAAATTTTATTTTCTAAATTTATTGTTTATAAATAAATTTTTTTATTGTTTCTGTTTCAAGTTTAAGTTAAAAAAAAATTTTTAAAAATTTATTCTAATTTTTCAAGTTGATTGTTTTTAAGCTCTTTTTAATATTACATTTCTTTTTGTTTTCTATGATTCGATCACCTCTGATATCCTATTATGTATGTCGAAGAAACGAAATACTGATTTTCAGCTGAGTTGGAAATAAAATAAAACGTTTTTCTCATATGCTGCTATCACGCTTTCTACTTTCTCGTATACGAAGTATACAAAGAGAAATCATTGTAATCGTCAAAAAATTCGAACTCGAGATTTTGACGAATCTCCACGTTTTAGACCACCCTGAGTCCGAAAAACACAATTTGGGAATTATGTTTGTCTGTAAACACGATAACTCGAAAACTATTAGAGCTACGGGGAAGAAATTTGGTATGTGGTCTTTAAACCTAATTTGTAGGTTTCTATCAAATTTTGGACAAAATCCGTCAAAGGGAAGTCTGTCTGTCTGTATATCCGCGGTCATGTGAACACTATAACTCCAAAACTTGAATAGCTAGATGGATAAAATTTCGTACACAGTTTTATCGTCATGAATGTAGGTCCGTATAAAATTTTGGGCGAAATCCGTCAAAGGGTTGACTGTCTGTCGGTCTGTATAATCGCATACTTGTTAAGCATTCGTTTCAAAACTGATCTCCATGCGCATGCGTACTTAGCAATCTCTGGTACCAAGTTGGAGGATTACGTCACTTTGTCCTTGAGACGGAGTTTGTGATAGATATGTTTTATCTCCTGTTTTGTTTTCGCTCGCTCGTATAATAGCGGATCTTGCTGGAGTGTGATGGAAAATAAATATTGCTAAGTTTTAATACATAGGCATCTCTTTTAATATGATTCTTCACTTACATATTTTACAATCGCTATAATCTGCAATGAAAAAACCTTCTGATATTGTTGCATTCTGGATTACAATAGGTTCGATTTTTTTATCCACGCAAGGGGAAGGGGAATGTCAAATTTTTGAGCAGTATACGAGAAAGTTTATGGGAGGCCATTCCCACTGGTTTTTCTCTATCTTTCTTTGCCAAAAATCGCGTCTTTTTTATCTTCTACAGTTCCTCTCGGAGGAACAATTGATTTGACGTTGTGAGAGTCGCCCTCCACTCCTTGCACTAAAGCGGAAAAAAGATTTGACAGAAATGGCCAACAGTTAGAATTAAGTCATAACATGTCTGTATTTTGTCACTGTGATGGTCTTTCCCTGCTTTCTATTGACACGTTGAGGGGCACTTTGTCACGTTTTATATTTTCCCACACTTCTTTATTCTCTGCGTTCTCCTGATAGCGCTAGAAACAATACCATCTATAGACGAGCTCTTTGGAATAACAGTGCTTTTTGCCATAAAATCATTTTCATTTTTAAGAAATTCGATTTCAGTAATATAGTCAATGTTAAATAAAAATGACGTATATGAAAAAAGCAAACGCGGATCAGAACATACGATATTTTGATGCAAAAGCTGGAGCCACCAGAGACATATGGTATTTTGTGAAAACGTACGCACACAAACAACAATTCGAGAGAAGTTGTAGTTTATACAAGTGTTTTCCATGAATAAAAACGTTTTGGGAAATTTCACACACGACTTTTTTTATATAACAGTGGAATTATTCTAAAGTAAAGAAAGAAAAAGAAACTGTGCTTTAAGAAAAGAAAAAAATGATCAAACTCTTATGCTAAGATTTTGAAAATAATTTTATTAAATTATTTATTGACTTTTCTAGTTTTAAGTTTCATTTCCACCTTCTTTTTTCCCCAAAAATTCCCTACGAATCGCGTACGTCCATTCATTCTGATCTGAAAACGATGACTAGAAGTTCGTTTGAGACAGATTTTAACCCTAGTGAAGATGCAGTTCTGAAAAATGATTTGTTTATTATTTGTTTAAAAAAAACCTTTCTGGCTTAGATTATTGAACTTCTCTTCCATCTAAATGTCGTAAATTAATATTTTGAAATTTTTCTGAAAAAAATTGCGTACAATTGTTGAGAAAACCTCTTTTGGTTTATAAATTAACACATCCCTTGCCCTGACCTACGAAATGTGACGAGTTAACTAAGGGTCAAAATTAAGCTTAATTGCACATAGACTCACCAAATAGAATGACGCGCATACATTTAACTACGAAATTATAAACTATCCGCTTATAACTACATAATGGTATGATTTAATTATAACTTGCTTAATGAATACTTTTCATTATCGGTTTGCATTAAGACGGTCGACTGTAAAGCTGGGCATTCACGATCACTCCCCACCGCACAAATTCGGTCTCACCGTTCCGAAAACCGGTCGCCAAAGCGAAATTCCGACGAGAATGCGGTGAGGTCGGAAGTTTGGATTTTCAGCCTCTCCTGAAATCTCTTTGGAGTGCCGAACCATAAAACTGAAATGCGACCGGTGTAGATAAGTGGAGGGAGAGGCTCTCTCGCGAAAGTGAACACCGGAAAACCACTGCGGGGTCCTGGTTTAAAGACGGGGGAGAGGAGGAGCTGTAGAGTATTGGAGTGTCCGTAACTGATGGGTTTGCCATTTGTGTTGTCGGGCCCGTGAGTGACCTGAAAACTGGAATGGTATGGAGTGTACTACTCATGTGTGTACTGACCGTGAATGCTCAGCTTACGAAAGCTTAGCATATTGTGAGGAAGATGCAATGAATTACAGGGTATGATTAAGGTATCCGACTGGTTTAAAATTGTCGTTTTTGATGAAATTATCAAAAATATTTTTATGTCTTAATTTTGTAGCCTGTTTAATCAGCTTTCTAAAACTGTCTCACATTTTACTCTACGTGAATTTCAAACGGAGTTATAGCTGTTTTATTACCGAAATGTAAGCATTATTTTAAGTTAATGAAAACTTTAAATGTGTTTTTTGAGAAATGATATTTTTGAGGAAAACTGTCGACCGAAACAACGATTTCTGAAAACGTTATTCGAGTATTGATATGAAATTTTCTGAGATTGTTTTCTGTAATATACGTGATGTTCTCCTCTGAAAACTAAGGTCAATTTTAAAATCAAGTAATATTTTTAAATGTTTAAATATAAACGAAAATCATGTTTTATGAAAAATTACCAGTTTAGTAGTTATGTTCAGCTCTATCCCAAAACCATTTTGAAGTACGAGATATATTTTAGAGCATAACACAGTCATAACTGTCATAAAAATGTACTCCTACAAAGATTTATGTATATTTAGAATATGATTTTGTCTATGGCTGTTAGCGTAAGGCAAATATTTTAGTCATTTTTCTTAAAATTTCTCAGTTTTTTAAAAAAATATTATTTTGAAAGCTTAATTTTACAATATTTTCATAGTTTTAAAACATATGCAGTTGAAAAATAACATTAAATATTTATATAAGTTATTTTTCAAAAAAATATCTCCGAACACAGTCAGATACCTTAAACAACAAGGTAGATTTATTAGCCGTAAAGCAACTCGTAACATAAAACAACTGAGAACTTACCCACAACTCGGCATTTATTCGTACAATACACAGAATGTTCGAGAATCATTCAACTGCAATGTTGAAGTAAGATCTAGAATTGTCCACACCATAATAAGGAACATTTTGAACTAAAACACCAGTTCTTGGATAAAACGACCGTGGTTGGGACTCGAACCAAGGACAAATAAGTTTGCAGTCTGACGCTGTGCAAACTGAGCCATAACGATCGCTGTCTAGATTGCTTTGTGTGGAAATATAACAATTAATTGGGAAGTCACATTTAGGTTTTCTGTACTGAAATTCAAACCTGGTATCGAATCTTTTAGTAATAAATGATATATAAAGAAAGGTTGTAAAATTATATTTCGCAGAAAGCACGATGGTTTAATTCCAAATCAACCACAACACAACTCTCTGGGTATATAATTTATAAACAAAATCGCATATTTATCGTTTAACGAACTATATTTAAATATGTTGTTCTGAATTAAAAATATTTTCTTGTATGGATAAACATTTTTTTTATTAACAGAAATGTAATTGCAGTAGCAATGACATCAATGTGAAAAGAATTTATGAAAGTAATCTGCTGTAATTTTATCAGTAAAGCTTTAAAAATAGCCGATTGCTAAGTTTGGTGTCTATTATTCCAATGAGATAGATGATGAAAAAACCATTAATTGTATAATATTCATATCAGAGTAACAAAATAAACAAATATACGAAACATTTGGTCGTTTATTTTTTTGCATTCCACTATCGAGCAAGAAGATTCATAATTTTGTATATTCCAGAGGATGCTGCACTGAGAAACATTTAACAAACACTTCCACTTTCTTTCCTACAATAAATCACCAAGAAATGTCTGAACCCCTTTCAGAAATAATCGCTTACTCGAGAGTTCAAATTAAGATTAATTTCAAAATTTTGTAGTCTCAACGACAGCAAATATGTCACATTGTATGGTAAGCGAAAATGAACGAAATGTTCAGGATTGTTTTAATTTGTTACTATGCTGCGGGATTTATGCGATTGCGGTGGAAAATCTTGGCTGTCAGAACTAGTTTTCCGTTTTAAAACAATTGTATTTCAGATCGCAAATCATGAAGCTCAAAAATATTATAAATGAACTAAAATTAGATGATGCGTGCGTTTTATGAAATTGTTTATAAAGTGGATTAAAATTTTTTTTACTGTGACAAGATGTTTATGGTTGTATTTTATTTGCAAATTTTTTATGTTACTATTGATTTTTAAACGCTTTTACTAAGTTTGAAACGTTTTATGTTTGTATGTATGTAAGGTTGTAATTTTGTGATCGATTTTTCACTCACTTCTTAATGCACTGGAGTTCTGAAATTTTGTATATTTATTGGGTCTTGATGGCAATGCAACATTTTAATGATTTTAGAGCTCTCGACTATCAATTTGTTAAAAAAATTCGCAAAATTACGTTTGCACTCGGTAGGTTGCGGCGGCGCCATCTATAGTATTTTTGAGAATTAAAATACTTTACGCAGTAATTTAAATGTTTCAATAAAAATAAAAAATAACTATGTCCCTTTATAGATCTTTTTAAAGAAATTATTACTGGAATTAAATAAAGCATTGGGTTCATTACGTACATCCTATTAGACCTTCTTCAATCAAATAATTGCTTTAGTTAGTTGATGTATAAATTATTTATAATGCTGAATTATGGCATAAATTAAAAACTAGAAAATAATAAATATAAAAAAAAACCTAAAAAAACGCTTTTACCAATGCATTAAAAAAGAAAATAATAATATTTCTCAAAAATCTGGAAGTCAAAACAAAAACCGTAAAAGCTTGAGGCGCAGAAAACAAGAGGAGAAAGATATAAAACCACAATGATTATCATAAGAAAATAAAGGTTACTAAACATTTATCATATAAAATATATTATAAATGTAATTACAATTCTAATTTACTTACAGTTTTTCTACCTGCGCCTCAGGCTTTTACGATTTTTGTTTTGAGCTGCAGATTTTTTTAGAAAAATTATTATTTTCTTTTTTAATGCATCGGTAAAAGCTTTTTTTAAAGTTGTTATATTTATTATTTTTGTAAATATACTTTGTTTTTGTGTCCGAATATCACATAAAAATTCCAAAATGGGTGACTTTTTGTCCCAGCAGTAGTTCATCTCCCATTTTAATAAACAGCCTGTCGCACGCTGCGCTGCTGCAAATGCATTTGCTTCTGTGCATCGTGATAAATTTAGTTACACTTTTATTATAAGTTTTCATTTAACCCTCTGACTACTAAGAGTTCTCAAAATCTGAGTGCATGTGCGTACGGAGATTTGCTTACTAATTGATCTGTGAAATGGATGCGTCCGCGCCGTTCAACTATTCTCCTCGGGAGATATGAATGGCAGGCCTCTCATCTCTCCCCTAAGGGTCCCTTTAATGACCACTCTCCCAACTGCCTTCTCCCCCCTTTCGGAACAGCAATCCGCCCCACTGTTATAGAAGTCGCATGGCCGGTTACGGGCGGCTTAGGAGTCAGAGTGTTAAAGTGGCGTGTATATTAGGGTGGATCGAAAATCCAAAGTGTGGATAGAATAATCGGCATAGGGTGCAAAAGTTGTCTTTTAAGTGTACTAGGATACATGCAAAATTTTTTCAACTTCGTTTAATATCTTCCGGTGCCCCAAGACACTTAAATATTTGCAAAAAAACGATTTTAATACAAATTTTGAATTAAAAATTAAAAATGTGTTAAAGAAACGATTTTATAGGCAAAAACGTAGAGGTGATAAAAATACCAACAAAAATTGGAAAATTATCGTAATCAAAAAATATAGCGTCTGTTCGATATCACATTTTGTAAGTGTACAAATTTCGATATATGTGAATGCCAAAAAGACATGAAAATTCTACTTGCTGAGCGATTGTTTATAGAAGATCAAAGATTAGAAAGGAAAATGTTTATTGGAGAAGTGGACGTAATTGCGACCAAAAAAAGAGAAAAGGAAAAAAGAAAACAGATGGAAGACAAAAGAATGAAACGTAAAATGGTTAAAACTGATGCTGCTCATACTTAAACAATGGAGCTACTTGAGCTCAACACTATGTTTTCGTCCTTGTATACAGATACGGATGTAATTACCTTGGAATATCAATTGTAAAATCGTTTAGATTTCCCTACCTTAGCAAGACAATGTGGTCGATACGCAATTTCAGATAGAGCAGCTGCTTCATTTTCCAGTGCTGTTTTACAAGACATTTGAATTGTACACGAACGAGAGACTTCGCATGTGGTAGATCGCAATAAAAAACTTAGACAACGTAAAAAGCTTTAAAATGTAGTTGCAGAGTCTAATAAGTTAACAGTGTCTTGATCTCTTTTAACCGGATTATGTTTCGATGGGAGAAAAGACAACACAAAAGTGCCAATTAAGAAGGACACAAAGTACTACCCAAAGACCGCGAAGGAGGAACATTATCTCTTGTAAACGAACTTAACTCTGTGTATACCGGACAGTGACGAAACAAGAGGGGGGCAACCGGGGCAGTTGCCCCGGGCGCCAGCCGGGAGGGGGCGCCACCCCAGGGGAGGTGAAAAATTTAAAAGAAAATTTTTAAAAAATAGCATAAAAATATTTAAAAAATTATGTTTTACTTCTTATTTTCTGTTTAAATTCTAGCCCGGAATCAAAACCAGTTGTAATGTTATTAAATAATTAATTTTACTTAAGATGTGTCTGTTGATAAAACCCATTCAACGCCGGCTCAACGAGACGCAGGGCCCTGAGGGGTGTGACTCATGGATTCGCGTAGGAATGTTGGAACGCTTCACACTACAGCTTCCTTCCGCGTATGCGCCTGTCCGAACTCCGGAAATGGGCTCATATTACACCCCCATCACCCCTTTACTGAGTAAAATCGTCCAAAAGAGGCAGTTTTCAGATATTGAAACGGACGGTAGAAGACAATTCCGTAACGTAACCTCACTCTGCTACTCAACGAAAGATGTCCAGAAAATTGCCGGGCGCGGAAAATCGTAGAAAAGCTAAAGAGAGAGAAAAACAAAGTTATCTGCCCTCCTCATTTTCTCATCGTGGCTAAAAGAAAATACCAATGAAGGTATAGAACTTGTATCTCATTATCACCCTCCACTTAGGGAACATGTCCTTAGCCATAGAAAGGGTCAAGTTACATATTTTTTTTTTTATCTAAAACTCAAAATGAATTTCTCGAGATAATTTCTAACAAAATAAGAGAAGAAATCATGGAAGAGGTAAAGGAAGCCAAGTAGTATGCTAATATGTTTGATTGTACACCTGACGTCAGCCACCTTGAACAAATGTCTCAGGTTTTGAGGTACGTGAGAGATTGGAAATGTTCCAGAATTTACTGAAAGGTTCATAGACTTTTTAGCGTGAGTGACAAAACTGGCGTCGTACTTTCGGAGGAGATTTTGAAGAAAATTGAACAAGAAGGATTAGACTTTAAGAACTGCCGAGGCCAATCATACGATAACGGCGCAAATATGGCTGGTAAATATCAGGGAGTACAAGCACGTATTTCAGAAAGGCCTTTGGCCAAATTTGTACCGTGTGCTGCTCATCACTGAATTTGGTCGGTGTAAATGCTGCTACAGCAGTACATGAAATGGCATATTTTAGCGCTTCTACTAATAGATGGGAGGTTTTATTAAAGTATTCGCCACTGGCACTAAAAAAAGAAAGTGACACTCGGTGGTCATCTCGTAGAGAACCTATAACTGTCGTTCACAAACACTTGGTCAAGATTGTAGAGGCTGTGAATCTCCTGGCATTAGATGCAGTATCGAGCCCTCTGGGGCTGTTTCACATTTGAAACGTATTCAGACCTTTGAATTTGTAGCTTTTACTTGCTTCTGGCAGAAAACATTAAAAAAATAGACATCGTCAGTAAAATGCTTCAAAAAGAGGATTCATTGATGTTGCCTGCAACCTCTTAAAAGGTCTGACTGCACAAATAAAAGATTGTACAGGTACAATTTTGAATGAAGTCCTTGAAGAAGCAAAACATTCTTGTCTTGCTCTTAATCCAGACCCGTCTTTTAAGGAGGTAAGGAAGAGGAAGAAGAAAAGATTTTTTTGAAGAAAAATGTGAAGATGAAAGCTCTGAAATTTCTCAACATTAAAAAAATTAAAACTTGCCTTACTGCAAGTTAATAATAGAATAGAAGCTGAGTTAGAGAGACGATTACAATCAATGCAAAAGGTGAATGAAATTTTCGGATTCTTGTCTCCTAAACAACTGACAACTCTTGATAACAAAACTTTAAGAGAGGAGGCTGCTACTACTTTGGCAAATTTGTACCCACACGATCTGGAGAAGGATGAATTAGCTGTTGAAATAGAGAGTTTTAAGTATTCTGTGATAGGTAGCGACAATTTAGCTGAAAATGAATAAAAAAAAGAGTAAGCTAAATGCTACTGCTCTTGACTTTTTAAATTATCTATATACAACTGGTCTTCATGAAAACTATTCAAATTTGACCACGGCCCTAAGAATTTACTTGACTCTAACAGTTTCTGTCGCATCGAATGAGAGAAGTTTTAGCAAACCTAAAATTATAAAAAAAAGACTATTTAAGAAACTTAACCAAGCAAGACCGCCTATCTAATCTTGCAGTGATTTATATTGAACATGAGAAGGCATCAAAGGTTTCTTACGATGATGCGATAAAAACTTTTGCAGTAAAGAAAAGGAAAATTAAACTAAAATAAT